>JACATO010001731.1:0-83695 GCA_018389105.1 Nautilus pompilius | reverse complement strand
TTTATTTTGTAAATTTAGAAAATAACTATAAGTTTTAGCAGTTAGTGTCTTTTACGTTTTCCCGACTCTTGGAGATAGCCTAGTTGTAATCACTACTCTACAGCCTTGTTTAGATAAGCCCCCCCCCCCTCCAGTCTGGTTAGATCTCTTTTATCTAACGACACTTTTTGTTTCATAGCTGCTTCACCTCTATTTAGATAAACCAACTCTTCTACTTCTAAAAAACTTTTCTAACTTATCTTTTTCTTTTTGTTTATTTTGATTCTTTCTTTATTGAGCGTGGACTGTGACGAGCACGTGATGGAACCCCAGCCATCAACGAGTAACACGATACCATATGCTGAAGCCCTGGCAACGACGAGCAACAGCATGGCGGAAAAGGCCGATGGGGGCGACGGAATACCGACCTTTTCCGAGTTTTTGAGGGAGCTGGACCTGGAGCCGGCCTACCCTACGAACCTAAAATTTGAAAAAAAAGAGCTCTCTGTTTATCCACTCCCAGAACAGATTGCAAACTCCTGATGTAGGCCAAGCGTTAGTTAACGCTGGCCTACAGGACAAGGTAAGGGCAGTGCTCAGTAGCTATGGTGGAGCTACTGAGATAGTATGTACAACCGCCGAGAATGCTGAGCTGCTATCCACCAAGCAGCTTCAAATAAAAGGAGTGAGTCATGTGATGAGAGGGGCTAATCCACTAGCGTGGATTAAAATAAGGGGTCTTCCCCCAACAACTGGGTGTGGGGGCCCCCAAAAGATCCTAGAAAAGATATGGGAAAATATTGGTCCCATTTAAATATGATTGTCTCCCGCAGCTGCCATTCCTATCGGGCAGCCGAAGCGAAGCGGGAAAAATGATATTAAGGGAGCCGATCCCAAGAAGGATACATGAAGAAGTGGATGGCATTATGTATACCTTCCAAGTATTTTATAAGGATCAGCCCAGTCCACCACCATTCTGCCAAACGTGCAGGATGGTGGGCCACACAAAGGACACGTGCACTGGACTTGAGGAACTTAGGAGAAAAAGGAGAAGGAAACAACCAAACAACAGGTAGGTGAAAAACCCCCTCCCGATAGGAAAAAACAAAAGAAAAGAAAAGATAAATCGCCATTGAGCGACACTAAGGAGGTGATAAAGGGAGACGAAACTCCTCCTTTAGCGACACCTATGCCATCGGACAACGAGGACGATCTAATCCTCTTGTCCATAAGAAAGACTATGCGACCACGTGTCGCAAAGAGAACGATCAGGGATTCAACCCCTATCACCCCTCCAAAAAGAAAGGAGGTCAAGAAAGCCAGGACACTGGGACCTAAACCCCAGACAGAAACTGGCTCAAACATAAGGAAGCCAAAGATTGTTCAAGATCAAAGTGACCCAGAATCCCTTCCCTCTCCAGCTAAGTCTAGCCAGGGGGATATACCCACGGAAGTACACACCTAAATAGGTGTTGCTTCTCTTTGGACGGATTCTTTGGGTTTAACTGTGGAACGTCTAAACGATCGCGAGATTGACTAGCGATTATGTCGAGACGCCTTAATTTCTTATCCCTGAATTTAAGAGGGATAAAATTTAATAAAAACTGGAATGTTTTTCTAGATAACCTAGAACATTCTAACCCTAACCAAATAACATGCATGCAAGAACTACATTTACAAAATAAAAAAGAATTAGATAGATATTTCGCTAACTGGCATGGTTCAATACACGCCAGTTTAGACCCTATAGGTAGAAGGAAAGGCGCCTGCATCCTTTTCCACCGTAGTCTAGACATGAAAATAGAACATACCTTCAGCGACAATGAAGGTCGCGTAGCAATAGCAGGATACACAGATAAAAATAAAAGAAAAGTGATGATTGCATCGGTGTACGTTCCAACCGTAGCGAAAGAGCGTGCATCCTTCCTTCAGAACTTCAATACTATCTTAGAGCAGGAACTCAGGTCTTACCCTGCCGAAGATATCTATATACTAGGAGATTTTAACTGCGTCCAGTCCCACGAGCTAGACAGGCAGGGACCAGACATTAAAAGGAGGAGACATCTGGTCGGCCAAGCCCAGCTACAGGCGATGTGCTCGCGGTTTGGTTTGATTGATGGGTTTAGATACAAGCACCTAGACAACGTGAAAGGCTTCACCCATTATAGCGTTAAATACAGTGTCGCGACTAGATTAGATAGGATCTATGTATCAAAACACCAGCCAGACAGCTCCATGGAGCGACCACTGCCAGGTAAAGGCCAGCTTTCTCGTCCAGGTGAATATCAGAGGCCTCGGCAGCTGGAAACTGAACAATGCTATTCTGACGGAGTCAGAATACGTTGAAGGGATCCATCGGCTATGGGAGGACTGGTCCTCCAAGAAGGACGAGTACGAGGACCCCCTGGTTTGGTGGGATTTAGGAAAGAATAGAATAAGAAATTTTAGCATAAAATATAGTAAAGCGCGTAGCGCGTATAGGCAGCTTGTAGAAACTAAGTTGAAACAGAAGTTAAACTTAGAAATAAAACAGGCCGCCTTAGGACAGGATAGAAGCAAGGAAATTAAAGCCATCCAAACAAAAATAGATAGATTGCAATTAGACAAAACAGAAGGCGCCAGAATCAGGGCCAGAGTACCGGCCATGAATGGCGAAGGCAATAGAAGGTCATTCTGTGGCTTAGAAAAAACAAACGCGGATAGGAAAACAATAAACAAGCTAATAAATAAGGAAGGCCAGATACTGACAGATATAGACGATATATTACTGGAAGAGTCTCGGTTCTTCAAAGAATTATACACTAGCGAAGACACATGTCCACTTGCTCAGGACGAAATCTTGGAGTGTCTAGAAAATAAACTAGACCCCCTAGAAGCCGAACTCTGCGAGGGACCTTTAAACATACAAGAAGTAAAACAGGCCATTAGGGCCTCAAATAAAGACAAAACCCCAGGGAATGATGGCCTTACGCTGGATTTCTATAAGAGATTTGAATATCTCCTAGCTAAGGACCTAACATTCATCGCAAATGCAGCATATGATAAAGGGGTACTATCCGAATCCCAGCGTAGTGCCACCCTTGTATTACTCCCGAAAGGAGGTGAAGGGGCATACCTGGAAAACTGGAGACCCCTGAGTTTGCTCAATAGCGATTATAAATTATAACTAAGGCATTAGCAAACAGGCTAGCAAAGTAATGAGTAAAATAGTAAGTGCAGATCAGTCCTGTTCAGTGCGAGGGAGAAGTATTACAGACACCCTCCAACTGTTCAGAGAATAACAAGTAGGCTAGACACAGAAAATCCCTTGGGATAATGCTAGCCTTAGATCAGAAAAAAGCATTTGATAGAGTAGAATGGGATTTTCTCATAAAAAACACTAAAAACCCTCGGTTTCGGGGAGTATTTCATAAAATTTGTTTAGACTAATATATACAGACATATACACACAGATACAACAAAATGGACACACATCTGCAACCTTTAGACCCACAAGAGGATCCGACAAGGATGCCCACTTAGCGCCATGTTGTACGTCTTAACTGCTGAACAATGGCTGCCCTTATCCGCTCCAATAGTAATATTGGAGGGATAGGCGGTGTGAAGATTCAGCAGTATGCAGATGATGCCACACTCCTCCTTGAGGATGAGGATAGTCTGCATGAAGCACTGAGATCCCTTGAGGTGTAGAAAAAGCCTCAGGGGCTAAAATCAACCAGAAAGACAACTGCAGCATGGTTGGGAGGTAATAAAAAACCTCCCAGTAAGCACAAAATCACGTGGGCTGAAGATAAAATAAAATTACTTGGAATATATTTCCCTACTAATTGCAAAACTAACACGGATAAACCCAACTGGGATATAACAATAGTAAGATCAGAGGCTTATTAACAGCATGGTCTTCACTTAATTTATCTTATTTTACAAAGACAGAATTAATTAATACCTATGCTGCACCAAAATATTTTATAAATCCAAATAATAGGGATGCCTAAGTGGGCGCGCACCGCCATAGATGCTGAATTTGATCGATTTATATGGCAAGGGCGCAAACACTTGGCAAATAGGCAAATAATAAGACTTCCCCGAAACAAAGGAGGATTAAACCTAATAAACTTAGAGAGCAAAACAGGTGCTCAAATGATAATTAACATAATAAATATCATAAGGACTAGAGAAGAAAAACCAAGATGGCACTCTCTCTTCTTAGACAGATTAGCTAAGGCATTCAACACACCTAGTGGTATGCATGTACTTACTAATAAACTAAAACTATACAGAGCTCAAAAACATGTACTAACAGACTACCACGTAACAGCACTAACAAATTGGATAAAATCCAATATAGACATACACCCAGACAACATAATAAGCTTAGGAACGCAACAACACGACCTAGAGAAAACATCCCAGCGAGACATCTACTTCTTCCTCGCGTCACGACCAATAACGGAACCTGACTATAGGGAGAAGTGGAGAAGCACGCTGACCACGTCTGTACTTCCGTGGGATACTATATGGAAATCTTCCATCAACCATCTCACGGATGGGTACACCGCTGATATCCACTGGAAGATACTAAGAAGAGTTCTCCCCACAAGGAAGAACAAGCATAAATGGAAAATAATAAATCTCCAAAATGCCTACACTGTAAGAGCAGGACGAAACGGTTCTACATTGTATATTCGCATGTCCGCTGAATATAGAAATGGGTGCCTAGTCCGAGATTTGGTCTTTAAAATTAAAAGTCCCCAGGACAAACTTAATTTGTTCTGGCGCATCTTTGGCTTTTCTTCAAGGACTAAAAAGGACTGCCTTTCTAACTTTCTGGTATTCACGGCTCAAAGATTGCTTGGAGTAGCCGGAAGGCTTAGAGAGCGGGTCAACTCACTTCAACTAAAAGACTGTTTCAAAAATATGTAACCACGTGGTTACAGCAGAAATACGCAGTCATGAAATCCAGCATCAGTGATAGAGCGCTGTACTCATCCATAGGCTGATAAACAGCGCCCTTGGAAACATACTACCAGATAATCAACTTAGAATAAATGAGGACCTAATTCCTAACTTAACTTCTTCTGATAGGCCTCCTTGAATCAACGCTACTTTGTATGTCTCTTAATATATGCTAATAAATACTTTTCTTACAGAATGGAAAGAAAATAATGAGAAAACCTACTCTGAATAGCACTAAAAATATCGAACTGGAACATAACATACACTAGCTATTAAAGAGAAGATTTTTCTACTGTTCCCGTATGAAAAAACACTTCTCAACTCTCTAGACTAAAGACAATTACTTTAAATAATAATTAACTTAATACACCCCATACCCACCCAGATATAACCCACCCAACACCTTTATTTTTCCCTGAGCAAAGCCTTTTCCTTTATAACTTTCCCCACCCAGAGCTGCGAGTCCCGGTAGATGGACTAAGCACCTGCTCCGTCTCCGTTTACGGAGTACAGGCGCTGACCCACACTCACCCCCCCAGGCGGATAAAAACAACACCGTGGCCGTTGGCGAAGATAAGTGAATGGGAATGGGGGGGCGCTGGCCGGCACGATGACCTACAACGCGTCGGCTGGGTTACTTCCCCTCATTAATCACTAACTCGGGAGCCTCTGGCTCTCCAACGGTGGAGATAAAGAAGATAAGGATGCTACCGCCTGTCAACACAGAGATCCATCAAAGTAGACGGCGGGAGATCGCGTCTCCATCCATTTACAGTTATAAAAGAATATTAAAAATAAAACCAAAATAAAAACAGATCCCTCCCCCTTATCCTCCCCCTCCGGTTGGACTTAATAAAAATAAAAAACGGCCCAATGCTCCTCCCTCCTTAGAATCTTAAGGACACACAGAGAGAGGAGACTCTGTTCTAGAGGGTTCAGCCTGGATAAACCGACCCCTCCTGAGCGTAGTAGATTACGGAGGAGTTGGGTAGCCCACCTGCTCTCGCCAGGATGAGGTACACTAACATTAAGAAAAAATAATACAGGTCGAAATAAGACCTCATTCAAACAGCTGAGGCGGCCGGTGGTGGAACCGACCCAGCTACACCACATACACTTGCAAACTTAACAAACAGGCCATAACAATTACATCACACCACCCCCCCCAAAAAAAAAGAAAAAAAAAGTTAGGGTGTGTGTGTTAGGTTGGGGTGTGTGTGTTAAGTTGGGGTGTGTGTGTTAGGTTGGGGTGTGTGTGTGAAGTTAGGGTGTGTGTGTTAGGTTGGGGTGTGTGTGTTAAGTTGGGGTGTGTGTGTTAGGTTGGGGTGTGTGTGGAAGTTAGGGTGTGTGTGTTAGGTGGGGTGTTGTGTGTGTTAGGTTGGGGTGTGTGTGTTAGGTGTGGTTTTGTGTGTGTGTGTGAAGTTGTGTGTGTGTTAGGTTGGGGTGTGGTGTGTGTGTGTGAAGTTAGGGGTGTGTGTTTAGGTTGGGGTGTGTGTGTGAAGTTGGTGTGTGTTGTGTTAGGTTAGGGTGTGTGTGTGTTAGGTTGGGGGTGTGTGTGTTAGGTTAGGGTGTGTGTGTGTTAGTTGGGGGGAAGTGTGTGTGTTAGTTGGGGTTGTGTGTGTGTGTTTAGGGTTGGGGGGTGTGTGTTAAGTTAGGGTGTGTGTGTTGGTTGGGGTGGTGTGTTTAAGTTGGTGTGTGTGTGGTGTGTGTGAAGTTTCGTGGTGTGTGTGTTAAGGGGGTTGGGTTGGTGTGTGTTAAGTTGGGGAAGTGGTGTGGAGGTTGGGGTGTGTGTGTGTGTGTGTGTGTTAGGTTGCGCGCTGGGTCTGTTCCCGAAGCGGCCGCCACAGCTGTTTACGAGTGAGGCCTCATTTCGACCTGTGTGTTGTGTGAATGTTTCCCCACCTAGCGAGAGCAGCGGGCTGCCCAACTCCTTCGTATTGCACGCAGGCGGGGAGGTTTCTCCTGGCTGGACCTCTACAACAGAGTTTTCTCTCTGTGTGTCCTTGAACTGAGAGGGGAGTTTGGGCCACTGTTTATTTCTCAAATTTCAAATGGAAGTATGGGATGGGAAGAGATCTGTTTGTCTTTTTGCGGGGGTGATGGATGGAGACATTTCTCCCTCCGTTTTCGGTCTTTATTTCAGTCCTCCCTCGTGGAGGGAACCAGAGGCTCCCTAGCTGATGTTGTTGGTAAAAACAGGAGGTCTTTATGACCCCTGCTTTACTCCCTCGTAGGGGGACCAGAGGCTCCCTAGCTGATGTTGTTGGTAAAAACAGGAGGTCTTTATGACCCCTGCTTTACCCCCACGTGGGGGACCAGAGGCTCCCTAGCTGATGTTGTTGGTAAAAACAGGAGGTCTTTATGACCCCTGCTTTACTCCCACGTAGGGGGACCAGACGCTCCCTAGCTGATGTTGTTGGTAAAAACAGGAGGTCTTTATGACCCCTGCTTTACTCCCACGTATGGGGACAGACGCTCCCTAGCTGATGTTGTTGGTGGTAAAAACAGGAGGTCTTTATGACCCCTGCTTTACTCCCACGTAGGGGGACCAGACGCTCCCTAGCTGATTTTGTTGGTAAAAACAGGAGGTCTTTATGACCCCTGCTATAATCTCGTGGGGGACCAGAGGCTCCCTAGCTGATGTTGTTGGTAAAAACAGGAGGTCTTTATGACCCCTGCTTTACTCCCACGTAGGGGGACCAGACGCTCCCTAGCTGATGTTGTTGGTAAAAACAGAGGTCTTTATGACCCCTGCTTTACTCCACGTAGGGGGACCAGAGGCTCCCTAGCTGATGTTGTTGGTAAAAACAGGAGGTCTTTATGACCCCTGCTTTACTCCCACGTAGGGGGACCAGAGGCTCCCTGATGTTGTTGGTAAAACAGGAGGTCTTTATGACCCCTGCTTTACTCCCACGTAGGGGGACCAGAGGCTCCCTAGCTGATGGTGAAGCCAGGAAGTAGCTCGTCCGCTGTGGTGATTGTCATCACAGCAGCCGAAGCCCCATCCCACACCACTTTAAATCTCTGTCGGCTGTTTATGGACTTTTGTGTGTGGATTCAAACGGAGAAGGAATCGTGGTTAGTCCATGGGAGATTATTGGGATGGAGAACTTTATAAATAAATAGAGGCTTACACTGAAGACGAGGGGAGGGGGTTGGGATGTTTAATAATATTGTTTTAAAGTAAGTTAAAAATTAATGTTACAAAAGATTGGGTTATAATGATAATGAAGTTACTTACGAAATTTATTATATAATTGAAAGGTAAGAACTCTCGGTAGAGAGTTAGTATGTTCTACATAGAAGGATTTATTAGATAATAATATTCCTAAGTAGTTGATTATTAAGAATTAAAGTACCAGTTAAAGTATGCATATTGAAGACGAAAGAGAAAGGGGAGAGAAAAGGATGGAAGGAAGGAAGGAAGGTGAGATTCTTCTGTTTCAGGAAGGTAGAATGACTTCATCTGAAAGAAAAGCAATTGAATTAGACAGTGGAAGGGAAAGGGTTGACTCAGAGAGGTCGGTCTAAGCTAATACTTGAGGTTGGTGTGATATTTGTAATTGATTGTTTGTATTGGTGTATCCTAGGGCAGTATCAATTAGCCAAGTGAATGAGCAGTTAGTCTGTCTTTGATACTAGATTTCATGGCTGTAATTTTTGTTGAACCAATTGGTCACGTGGTTTTGTTGAGGTAGGCTGACCGCCTTCCGGCCACCCCAGGCTATCCGCTGAGCGGTGAAGACCAGGAAGTTCCAAAGACGGTCCTTTTTGGTTCTGTTGTAAGACCAAAGATGCGCCGGAACGAAGTAAGTCTGTTCTGGGGGACTCTTAATTTTGAAGATCAGATCACCATAGTTCTATATTCATCGGACAGGAGAACAAGCGATGGATTGCCGTCTCGTCCTCCTCGTGACAGGCGAGGCATTTGGGGGAGTTTATTGGGAGGACAATCCTGAGTAATTTCCAGTGTATGTCAGATGTGTATCCGTCCACGAGACGATTAGCGGAGCTAGTCCAAATCCTGTCCCGTGGAAGTGTTCCTGGATTAAGGGTACCTTCCCACCTCCTCCTATCATCCGCTTCCTCGATGGGTCGTGACGACAGGAAGAGGTAGATGTCTCGTTGGGATAATCTGTCTAGATCGATTTTAGTGTCTCCTAAGCTGACTCGGTTATCTGCTCCTATAGAGATGTTGCAGCTAATCCAGTGTCGTAGGGCGGTCGTGTGGTAGTCGGTTAGTAAGTTTTTCTGTGCTCTGTATAGTTTTAGTTTGTTAGTGAGAACATCGACCCCGTCGAGGGTATCGAATGCTTTCGCTAAACGGGTGATGAGGAGTTCTTGCCGTCTTGGTCTATCGTTTACCGTTCTTATGATATCTGTTATGTTTAGTACTTGTTGAGCACCTGTTTCGCTCTCTAGGTTTATGAGGCTTAAGCCTCCTTGGCTCCGAGGGAGTCTAGTTATCTGTTTATTGGCCAGGTGCTTGCGCCCGTGCCACAGTAACCGATTTATCTCGGCTCTATGGAGGAGGGCGCCCAGCCTGGCATCCCTATTATTTTAGATTTATAGTAAATTTTGGGTGCTAGACAGGTGTTGACTAATTCTGTTTTAGTGAAGAAGGAAAGGTTCGGCGGCCATTACCATGCAGTTAGTAAAGCATTGACTTCATTAATTACAGGTTGCCAGTTATCATGCTGCGTGTTAGTGAGACTGTTGACTGGGAAGTAGATTCCCAGTAGCCTGATTTTGTCTTCCGCCCAGTTGATGGTGTATTTACGCAGGGGCTTTTGATTGCCCCCGAGCCATGCTGCGTGGGTTTCTTTTCGGTTGATTTTTGCCACAGAGGCTTTCTCATATACCTCTAGGGCTTTGAACGCATCTTTTATCAGGAGGGTGGTATCATCAGCGTATTGCTGAATCTTGATACCACTGATCCCCCTGATTGTTGGTGTACTTCTGATCAGGGCGGCCAGCGGTTCTGCAGTCAGAACATACAGCATGGCACTCAGGGGACACCCCTGCCTGATTCCTCTTGTTGGGTGGATAGACGAAGACAGGAATTCGTTTTGGTAGATATTGGTAATTGGATTGGTTTGGAAGAGCCTAACAAAGTTTATGAAATACTCTCCGAAGCCAAGTTTTTATAAGAAAATTCCAGTCTACCCTATCAAAGGCTTTTTTGTGATCTATGGCTAGCATCATTCCTATGGAATTTTACTTGTCTAGCCTACTTGTAATTTCTCTGAACAGTTGAAGTGTATTGGTAATATTTCTTCCTGGAACTGAACAGGTCTGATCTGCACTAGTAACTTTATCCATAACTCTGGCTAGCCTAGTTGCTAGAGTCTTAGCTATGATTTTATAATCGCTATTTAAGAGGTGTATGAAACAAAAAAAAATCTGTTGGGTAAAAACGTATCATAATATATATCTTTTCTTGTGTTTTTATATTTTTAGCTCTGATATTATTTTGTCAACTTTGCCGAAGTCTTCTGAGGATCTGCCAGTCAGTAGTTCGCCATTTTGCGCGCAAGAATCTGACTTGTTGAACTACGTTAACAGGAGGGATCAGGGATCGACCCCATAGCAGACTTTTGCCAAGTTTGCAGTGCCCCCAGGACTGTTTATTCTACTTCTTTGTCTGTTTGTGGACTATTCTGTATTTACCTTTGTCCATTTTTAAGTAAATGCCACACACGGAGAGAAGTCTCGCTAAGTTTTAAGCGCTCCGGCAGTGAGAACCGATCTGGTAAGGGAGATAAGTCGTGAGATGTCTCGCTATACTATTCTGACTGAGTCAGACAGAATATGTTGAAGCGTACAGAGTTTCTGGGAACAATGGTCACTTCGCCGGGATGAGTTTGAAGACCCCCAGGTGTGGTGGGACATAGGTGAGGTTAAACTTAAGGATATTGGCATAAGATATTGTCAGGCACGAAATGCGTATAGAGAGTACTTAGAGAATAAGTTAAAAGTAGAACTAAATCTAGAACTAAACAAGGCCGCTTCAGGAATAAATAGAACAAAGAAAATCAAAGCCATCCACACACAAATAACAAAACAGAGGTCGCTAGAATTAGGGCCCGAGTACCGGCCATGAATGGCGAGGGAAATAGAATGTCTTTCTGTGGTTTAGAGAAATCTAAGGCAGAAAATAAGTCTATTAATAAACTCAAAACTAAGGAAGGCCGCGTGTTAACTGACATAGAGGATATTATTCAGGAAGAAACTCGGTATTATAGCGACTTATACAATAGCGAAGACACCTGTTCCATAGCCCAGGACGAAATCTTGGCGTGTCTAGAAGATAAACTAGACCCCCTAGATGCCGAGCTCTTCGAAGGTCCCATAACTATCCAAGAAATAAAACAAGCCATTAGGGCTTCAAATAAAGACAAAGTCCCAGGAAATGATGGCCTTACGCCTGAATTCTATAAGAGATTTGAATATCTCCTAGCAGGAGATCTGACAATGATTGCGAATAGTGCATATTGTAGGGGGTGCTCTCAGAAAGCCAACGTATTGCCACTGTCGTCCTGCTACCGAAGGGGGGCGACACGGAGTACTTGGATAACTGGAGACCCATCAGTCTCTTAAATAGCGATTATAAAATCATAGCTAAGACTCTAGCAATTAGGCTAGCCAAAGTTATGCATAAAGTTACTAGTGCAGATCAGACCTGTTCAGTTCCAGGAAGAAATATTACCAATACACTTCAACTGTTCAGAGAAATTACAAGTAGGCTAGACAAGTAAAATTCCATAGGAATGATGCTAGCCATAGATCAGAAAAAAGACTTTGATAGGGTAGACTGGAATTTTCTTATAAAAACTTGGCTTCGGAGAGTATTTCATAAACTTTTGTTAGGCTCTTCCAAACCAATCCAATTACCAATATCTACCAAAACGAATTCCTGTCTTCGTCTATCCACCCAACAAGAGGAATCAGGCAGGGGTGTCCCCTGAGTGCCATGCTGTATGTTCTGACTGCATCAGAAGTACACCAACAATCAGGGGGATCAGTGGTATCAAGATTCAGCAATACGCTGATGATACCACCCTCCTGATAAAAGATGCGGCCAGCTTGGACGCAACATTCAAAGCCGTAGAGGTATATGAGAAAGCCTCTGGGGCAAAAATCAACCGAAAGAAAACCACAGCAGCATGGCTCGGGGGCAATCAAAAGCCCCTGCGTAAATACACCATCAACTGGGCGGAAGACAAAATCAGGCTACTGGGAATCTACTTCCCAGTCAACAGTCTCACTAACACGCAGCATGATAACTGGCAACCTGTAATTAATGAAGTCAATGCTTTACTAACTGCATGGTAATCGCCGAACCTTTCCTTCTTCACTAAAACAGAATTAGTCAACACCTGTCTAGCACCCAAAATTTACTATAAATCTAAAATAATAGGGATGCCAGGCTGGGCGCCCTCCTCCATAGAGCCGAGATAAATCGGTTACTGTGACAGGGGCGCAAGCACCTGGCCAATAAACAGATAACTAGACTCCCTCGGAGCCAAGGAGGTTTAAGCCTCATAAACCTAGAGAGCGAAACAGGTGCTCAACAAGTACTAAACATAACAGATATCATAAGAACGGTAAACGATAGACCAAGACGGCAAGAACTCCTCATCACCCGTTTAGCGAAAGCATTCGATACCCTCGACGGGGTCGATGTTCTCACTAACAAACTAAAACTATATAGAGCACAGAAAACTTACTAACCGACTACCACACGACCGCCCTACGACACTGGATTAGCTGCAACATCTCTATAGGAGCAGATAACCGAGTCAGCTTAGGAGACACTAAAATCGATCTAGACAGATTATCCCAACGAGACATCTACCTCTTCCTGTCGTCACGACCCATCGAGGAAGCGGATGATAGGAGGAGGTGGGAAGGTACCCTTAATCCAGGAACACTTCCACGGGACAGGATTTGGACTAGCTCCGCTAATCGTCTCGTGGACGGATACACATCTGACATACACTGGAAATTACTCAGGATTGTCCTCCCAATAAACTCCCCAAATGCCTCGCCTGTCACGAGGAGGACGAGACGGCAATCCATCGCTTGTTCTCCTGTCCGATGAACATAGAACTATGGTGATCTGATCTTCAAAATTAAGAGTCCCCAGAACAGACTTACTTCGTTCCGGCGCATCTTTGGTCTTAACAACAGAACCAAAAAGGACCGTCTTTGGAACTTCCTGGTCTTCACCGCTCAGCGGACAGCCTGGGGTGGCCGGAAGGCGGTCAGCCTACCTCAACAAAACCACGTGACCAATTGGTTACAACAAAAATATACAGCCATGAAATCTAGTATCAAAGACAGACTAACCTGCTCATCCACTTGGCTAACTGATAATACCCTAGGATACATCAATACAAACAATCAATTACAAATATATCACCAACCTCAAGTATTAGCTTAGACCGACCTCTCTGAGTCAACCCTTTCCCTTCCACTGTCTAATTCAATTGCTTTTCTTTCAGATGAAGTCATTCTAGCTTCCTGAAACAGAAGAATCTCACCTTCCTCCTTCCTTCCTTCCTCCCTTCTTCTATCCCCCTTCTCTTTCGTCTTCAATATGCATACTTTAACTTGTACTTTAATTCTTAATAATCAACTACTTAGGAATTATTATTATCTAATAAATCCTTCTATGTAGAACATACTAACTCTCTACCGAGAGTTCTTACCTTTCAATTATATAATAAATTTCGTAAGTAACTTCATTATCATTATAACCAATCTTTTGTAACATTAATTTTTAACTTACTTTAAAACAATATTATTAAACATCCCAACCCCCTCCCCTCGTCTTCAGTGTAAGCCTCTATTTATTTATAAAGTTCTCCATCCCAAATAATCTCCCATGGACTAACCACGATTCCTTCTCCGTTTGAATCCACACACAAAAGTCCATATAACAGCCGACAGAGATTTAAAGTGGTGTGGGATGGGGCTTCGGCTGCTGTGATGACAATCACCACAGCGGACGAGCTACTTCCTGGCTTCACCATCAGCTAGGGAGCCTCTGGTCCCCCCACGTGGGAGTAAAGCAGGGGTCATAAAGACCTCCTGTTTTTACCAACAACATCAGCTAGGGAGCCTCTGGTCCTCCACGAGGGAGGACTGAAATAAAGACCGAAAACGGAGGGAGAACATGTCTCCATCCATCACCCCGCAAAAATACAAACAGATCTCTTCCCATCCCATACTTCCATTTGGAAACTTGAAAAATAAACAGTGGCCCAAACCATCCCTTCAGAACAAGGACATACAGAGAGACAACTCTGTCTTAGAGAGTCCAGCCAGGAGAAACCTACCCCTCCTGCGTGCAATACGAAGGAGTTGGGTAGCCCGCTGCTCTCGCTAGGTTGAGGTACAATCAAACAAAACAAATAGGCCGAAATAAGAACTCACTTATAAACAGCTGAGACGGCCGGTCGTGGAACTGACCCAGCTCGCAATCTAACACACACACACACACACACACCCTAACCTAACACACACACAACTCAACCTAACCACACACACTTCCCAACCTAACACACACACACACACACACACACACACACACACACACACACACACACACACACACACACACACACACACACCAAGTTAACACACACACCCCAACCTAACACACACACCCAACCTAACACACACACACCCCAACTTAACACACACCCCCAAACTAAACACACACAACCCCAAATTAACACACCCCAACCTAACACACACCCCCCAACCTAACACACACCCCCCAACCTAACACACACACCCCACCTAACACACCCCCCAACCTAACACACACACCCCAACCTAACACACACACACCCCAAATTAACACACCCCAACCTAACACACACCCCCCAACCTAACACACACCCCCAACCTAACACACACACACCCCAAATTAACACACCCCAACCTAACACACACACCCCAACCTAACACACACACACACCCCAACCTAACACACACACACACCCCAACCTAACACACACACACACCCCATCCTAACACACCCCCAACCTAACACACACACACACCCCAACCTAACACACACAACCCCACCTAACACACACACACACCCCCAACCTAACACACACACCCCAACTCTAGCACCACACCAAAAAAAAAAAAATAATAAAGTGTAAGCTGTCTGGCAGTGAGCACCGTCCTGGTAAGGGAGATAAGTCGTGTGTTGCTAGTGACTGCAATTTGTCCCAATGCTATTTCCCTCGATTATTTTAAGACTTTTGATTTAAAAAAGAAAAAAGAGTAGATTTTATCCTTCGCTGTTTTTTTTTTAAAAAAATTAATTGAGGGTGATTTCTCTAGATACAGCTGTAGCCAATCACTCAGCACATTCGTAGACAGATAAGAGAAGTACGTCACACTGATTAAGTTAGTGAATGAACGGAGTAGTTTCTTTAAAATAATGATTTCTTTATGTAAATTGCGCAATAAGTCTCCTACCACACACACTGGCAATTAATTAACCTAGAAAGATTACAGGATTTTGATAATAATAATAATAATAATAATAATAATAATATAATAATAATAATAATACAACTATTAAATAGAAATCAATAATACTAGACAATAAAGTTCAATGAAAGCAGCAGCAGTTTATTATATTATTTGTTGTGCTTTTATAATGTGTAGAATAAATTACCTACAAATGTAGTTAACAGTAATAATATTAGTCAATTTAAGAATTTACTTATAGCTCTGTCCCTTATTTAGGATCCCATACACTTGAGTTCGCATTCCATTTATTGGTTTATCTATTTACGCATCCAAAGTCTCCAAGATCTTGTCCAGGAAGGGGTACCGATGAAGTTGGTAGACTCACTTGACCTATATAAGGGAGTTGTGGCATTTGGATCTAATGCTGGGTGGCTCAATCGTGTAGGAATATTTTTGTCAAACTTTGTTTATATCACGTTTGAACTCAATCATTTCATCACCGAAGAGTCGGTTTGCTGCAGAAACCAAACAGAATTTCTGACTTTTTTGCCTTCATCCTGTACAAATGGTGAGCACTGGACATGAAGAATTCAAAAGAAAATTGTAAGAATAAATGATGTGCACGAAATTGAAAGCTTGGAAACGGAAGCTATCACCTGTTTTGAGATGCGTAGCAATTTTTTTTTAAAAATTGATTCATCGAGTTGTTAGCATTCACTGCTTTATCCCCTTTCATCCATCAAGTGATTCTATCTGTTCTGAGAGGTCGTTTTGTACAATGAGAAGGGTAAAAACCTGGCTGGACGATCGTTTGTCTGGACCTTGTATGATAAGTATTCACAGAGCAAGAACTACAGCTAACAAGCAGGAACTTATTCAAAGAGTAATGGATAAATTTGGACGAGACCAGAGATGGTTACAGTTTTTTTGTTGTTCTGGGCTCTGATGGGATGGGACGATAGCGAAGGAAGCAGAGTGGACAGACACCATGAGCAGAAGTACTTCGCTGACCTTTTTTTGCCGTCAACCACAGGTTGCTTCAATATGAGGGACCTAAAATACATATAATTGCTTGGCGGGTTCAACAAAGTCACACTATGAAAGGAAAGGCCAGTGACAGCATCCAGCAGGATCTAAGTAGTTTTCTTTGTAATCAAAAGATAACAATTGATTTCACTACAGGTGTGGCCATGAAAGAAACCATAACCCTGCTGCAAAGAAAGGAAGAAGCAGTTGTGAAAGGTTATAAGGACTGTGTTTTCAGCAGCATGCGAAAACACAATACATATATATCTTTATCTAGCCAACTGAGGCTGAAAGATGGAAATACTGCCCGTTTGAGTTGTTGTTTGAGGTAGCCGTAATTGGATTATCTACTAGTTCTGAGTGAGACTTATTCTGAGTGTTCTAAATTTGCTCTAACCTTGGGGAGAGAGAGAGAGAGAGGGAGATGGAGAGAGAGGGAGAGAGAGAGAGAGAGAGAGAGAGGAGAGAGGAGAAGAGAGAAGGAGAGGGAGAGGGAGAGGTAGAGAGAGAGAGAGGGAGATGGAGAAGAGAGAGAGAGAGAGATAGAGAGAGAGAGAGAGAGGAGAGAGAGAGAGAGAGAGAGAGAGAGAGAGTAGAATTCAGGAAATGCCATTTCAGAGAACCTAGAAAGAAAAAAATTGTTCTGCCCCCACCCAGGAACTTGCGCAACCCGGCGAACAAGAATTTCAATTCATTAAATTTGGGACCTATATCATTGTTGTTGTTGGTTTTGTTTGTGGCCTGCACACCTATTTTAGCAGAGTAATAACGGAGTAACGGAAACTCAGTATAATATTCATAATTAGACAGGCTTGGTTATTCAGCATCATTAGTACTATTAATAAAATCAGGAGTCTGAAAATAGATATGAAGAAACGTTTGCGACTATACATTATAAAATGTCTCTCTCTCTCTGTTTTTTTTTTCTGTAATATCTGATAATAAGAGTAGAAAGGTAAAGTGAAAGTATTTTTGAAAAGAAACACGATGCGGACATTATTATCTAACGGGATCTGTGTAATATTTAAAAACTTCTTACTCTTCTCAGCTTGTGTGTGAGTGAGAGAGAGAGAGACTGAGATCAGCACGTACATGTTTGCAAGGTGATTCATGCGCTAGAATGGCAGATGTCATTAGACTGATTGGTGGGTATTAACATCTCATTAACAGTCAAATTAATTGCTAAATAAAATCGAAGCAAAGCGAAAAATCTGAATATATGAAAACATCTCATTTGCAACGTTTGATAGTTTATTTGGCATTTAACCAAATAAAGTTTTACTTTTCTTTTGTCTGAAATTGTATGATACATTTTAAGAGTATTTAAATAACCTTACCTAGATGTGCTGATGCAAAATTCAAAGATATATGCATATGCGTAAACTTATAACTGTCATTTTATTGTGGAAAATACAATAGTAGGTCAGGTGGGAAACTGTTCTGCTAGGTGCCAACTTCCTGAGCCAGTCTCTGCCAAGTCAATATTCAATTATTATTATTATTATTATTATTATTATTATTATTATTATTATTATTATTATTATTTATTATTATTATTATTGTAGTAGTAGTAGTAGTAGTAGTATCAGCATTTTAAGAAGATCATTAACTTTTAAAATCCCACTCAAGCTTGGACATTTTTAACCAGCTGACCCACCTATACAATGGAAAACCATGTACAGCAGTACACCACTCTTTGTATAATTGACATTATAACTTTTCTGCTACTATTTCTGTTGTTACGTTTTTATTAATAGATTAACCAAATAAAAAAGAAATCTCGTAATACCGGATAGTGCCATCTGACACAACATGTATGAAATATATCTCTGCAATAACAATGAACTTATAGTTCTGGCTTTCACTCCTCTTTTTGAGTTATTACCATAGTATGGTTTCAGATGAATTGTGTAGAGGAGACTCAGCTAAACTAACAAGAGGTATGTTTGTGTTCCCTATATTACAAGGAATTTATGCACTATCAAGTTCTGTGGGTATAACGATTTGCATGGGTCACGACCTTCACATAATTTTGGGAAAATCAGAACTCAAACTGGGGATGCAAGAGATTTGTGATAAAATCAAAAGGCGTATAGTGTTA
Organism: Nautilus pompilius; assembly: GCA_018389105.1. Taxonomy (NCBI): domain Eukaryota; kingdom Metazoa; phylum Mollusca; class Cephalopoda; order Nautilida; family Nautilidae; genus Nautilus; species Nautilus pompilius. The sequence continues at coordinate 65,130 of JACATO010001731.1, read as the reverse complement.
CTCAACGTCTCAGTAAAGATGCAGTATTGGTACAGCCTCCTCCACAATTCTGGATTTTGCTTGTTTCATACAACATTAAAAAGAAATTCTGCATAAAATTGTTGGCCTATTTAAGGAAGTAGGTGACCCATTTTTATTTGAGCTAGCCACAGCCTCCCTATTTCACATTTGAAGATTCTGGATGAAACACAAGAAATGTTTGGGTGCCATAACAACAAGTTTGGGTGGGGGTAGACCTTCAGCTCAACTCCAGAAGATTTTACTTCACTGAACATGTCACAAATTAATGGGTTTTTCCATAGAGTTTTATCTTCATCTTGCTCAACACATTACATTTTCTTTACACTGTACATAGAACAACCTGGTATTCTGTTACTTGCCACAAGAATAATGATTGCTGCAGATGGCCAGCTAATATCTGGAAGTGAATGTTATATGTCTGTATCCATCAACTATGCAGCTACTAAGAGGACAAAAAGAACAGGTGCATAACAGTGAACTGTAATTTGGGGGCCACAGTATTATAATTACTGTAATCCTTGCAAATCGTCTGATAATACAATGGCTAGTGCTTTGGGAGGCAATCTAGAGAAAAGAGAGCTAGTGTTGGTAAACTGAAGAGAGAATCTGTTAGATAAGCAGTGGTACTTGTTTAAAATCAGTTCATTCGGTTAACCGACCATCGCCTGCTCCCACTAGGTCTGCTGATATATGTACTGTTCCTGAATTTGGTTTCTTGTTTTTATTATTACTTCTAAATGTAAATTTTTATGGATTTCCAAATCCTTCAGCTGGTTGTGTACTATGTATATTTATATCTACAGTGATTATTTAAGCATATCAGCCTTTTTTCCATGGGTAGAAACTTTAAATGTGCAATTAGTGTTAATTGATTAATTTTAACTTGACAGTCGATAACAATGTTTAATAACCATACAGAGAAATTATTAGCTGAGACTGGGTATGTTTGTGTATAGTGTAGTATTATAGAACACCAAAAGATCCAAGAGCTTGCACCTGTATTATATTCAACTACTTTAATAGAAGTACATCTTTTTGAGAAGAATGTATTTTGAGATTATCAATCTGCTAACCATGAATGTAATGTATACCCCATAGACAAGATGACACTTAAAAGAAACAGTTATTGTGTTAGTGGTAGTTAATTGGAAAGCTGGTGTTGCTTATTGTCATTGGGAAAATTGGAAATACTAATGATATACTTTAGGTTAGATGATGATTATTATTAAAGCTATTAGTGGTATATAGGCAAAGATAAACTGACAGCTGTAAACTTATTATCCATGAAGAACCTCAGAACAGTAAAATCTTCAATTGTGGAGCTATGAAACACTTGATGCCTCTGTATTTCATTTCAATTGTTGTGCTCCAGGATTGACATAATTTCACTTGTGCTTTTGTTAGTTACTGTCTGTGTGATTACTTCTAAATAAATATACTGATTATTGTTTTAAACTTGTTTTCCATTTTTAAGTTAATACAGCACAATTGAAAATGTGCTTTTAAGTACATAAGGCATATTTTTATAGTCAATTGAAATACTGTTAATATTTACAACTAAAAGTTACTAAATACTTGCAAAAATAGAAGATAAGAATTATTTTGTAGGTTTTAAAGAAGTAAAATTAAATGCTTGATAAAAACATAAATTATCACTGCTTTTACTCTTATTTATTAATTTATTTTAAAACAAATAATTATCTAAATAGTAAAGAGAAATGAAAACTAGAGGTAAAATTCTCTGTTTACTATAAATTGGTCTTTACTACTGACATGATCTCATTACATTGCGATCACTTGCATTATAGCATGAGTTCTGCATTTTGAAGGGAATTCTTTAGTAAGGTCATGTTCACATCTGGAATTAAAACAGAAAGGAGAATATGAGTTCATTCCCTTACTTCCTGCAAACCTAGCAAATCTCAAAGTGAGAATCTGCATTTGTTTCCAAAGAGTTCTGTTAGCATTGTGACTGTGGCGATTATTTAAAGCTATAGCCCTTCACTGTTTGTTCAGAGTTTTAGTTTGGTAACACATGAAGCTGCTAAGTACCAAGATTATTGACTGTTATATGATGGTGCATTTGTTTATTTGTACCAGGTCTACTGCCAAATACCATTCCCTTCCCTGTTATGGCCATATGTCGAGGGATCTCCTTTGATTTTCAGTTATTATGTGATTATTATATCGCGGTGATGGACAGCCATGATACAAATCAATAATCAGGTGTAAGCTCACCTTCCAAGTAGCAGTAGTAATAATAATAGTAGCAATCAAATGCTGTTTATCGATTTGATAGAAATCCACGTGGAGATGGATGAATTGAACTTCAGTTACTTAAATTGACAGAGGATGGTGACTTCTGAAGCGAGTACATTAGGCTTTCGTTATAAACGAACTCTCTTATATGCGATTAACATAATAGGGATCATTAAGAGATCCCCTTGAACGGGAGGTGGATTGATTGTCTGGCTGTGCTCTCGGATTTCATATCCTCTCAGTTGGTGGAGCTACTCTGGCACGAAAATGGTGTTGTGCATTATTTTAACTTTTATAATTGTGTAAACGTTGCTGCCCTGTCTGAATATGGACGGAAAAGTTCCAGCAAATGATGTGCTTATCTCTGTGCTCAAAGAACAGCTGGAAAAGTGTTAATTTAGCAGGTGAGCTATATCTCTTAAGACACTATGATGCTGGATGTGAGATGACAGTCCATCTACTAATTCAACGGTAAGAAAAATGAAAATAAATGAAAGGAAAATGAATAGATGTAACAGAGAGGTTGAGGACTTTGTGGGACAGGCAGCCAGTGGATATTTGGTATGTTAACAGTGGGTGAAGGGATTACTGACAAGAGGAGAGCAGGTTTTGTATATCCAGAAGATTAAAGGTAGGGCAGAACATCAGACCACCACTCGTCTGTGTAGTTTATATGTGTGCAGTTTGGGATGTGTAACCTTCTGTCTTCATCAATGATTGTTGAAATTGGAGGTGAATTTAATTTTTGTTTTGATCATATTCAGAGATAATGAAATCAAGCCAATCAATGTAGGATAAGGGGAGATAAGTGTGGAAACTTTGTGAGTGGCATTCGTTTGTGCTTTACTGTTATTCCACACCTGACCAGAAAAATCCCCTTAGATGTAGTTTAATGGTGTGAAAATTATTCTTTTCTTTCTTTTGTTTTTTCTTTCAAGGGATGAAAATGTGCAAAAGAGATCTGAAACCGTCGAGTAAAACCAGGAATGCGATAGGTTTTGCCATTAGGTGTGGGACCCTGTCATCATGGAACAAAGGTTAAGATTTTTCGATGCACTCAGATCAGTAATTAGCACCGTTGTCATTTTAAAGAAAGAAACTTTCAGGAAAAGGAAAATAATTAAAAGATTTATTAATATTTTGTGATTTCAGATTTCAAATAAAAAATGATTATAACTTAGTGACTAAATGGAGCCTAATGTTTGTTTCTGGTACTTTTTGGCCGTAGTTTTATTGTTAAAATTATGTTGTATGTCTTGTATATTGTTATGTGTAGTTTAGAATTTGCCACCAGCCAACTGCAGCTGATTGAATGATGGAGAAAGATGAAAAGAAAAACAATGTGGTAGTGCTTAAATGTTTATTAACAATTATACTTTTACATCACTGTTACTATGTCCACAGTGTGCAGTTTGGCATTTGTGAAAATGGATTATAAAGAATTATAAAAAGAGTATAACGAAGGTACATAAGGCTGAAGTGTAATTACCCTGACAAATTGTGGAGTAGTGTAAACAATCACCCAGCACAAGTTAAATATACATCTGATAGCTAGGTACAGAAGAACAGAAACAACAAAATGGAGGGTAGTACTATTAAGCTGTTTGGAACTTTGTTACTAAGCACATCACCTCGTCCTCTAGCTCTCCTTTACCTCTGAGAGAGTTGGCTGCTGCTCTTCAACTACAAGGACATGAAGGTGGCAGGACAAACTGGCTTCATACTGTTCTATCAAAATGTAATGACAGCTGGTGCAACACAAAGGTTCTTCCAGCGACAAACAACTTTAGGTTACAAACAGTTTTAAATTTGGAAATAAGTCACCACACCAGTTGACTACTTTAAGCTTGCTTGTCCACCTAGTTTTATGTTGTTGTTAAACTGTTTGAATACAAGTTTATTTTAATTTTAAATTAAATGTCTGCCTGCTTTTATGTAAATATTACAGAAGTTGGTCGCATACTTGAAAGTTTTGGATGTTGAAGTAAGATCTTAGCTCCGTATGTACCCTATGTATGAAATACAGCCATACTCAGTTCAGAGAGAATTTTACAGTGATGGAATTGTTGGATGGAATAATAATAATAGTAATGAGTTTAAATTATTATTATTGCTGCAAATCGATTATCTGGTCTTTATACACATTTTAAAATTTACTGTTAGATTTTAATGTATTTTCTTGAAATTTTTGGTATGTGAAAGATATTTTGTTGTTTGGCAGGTTAATGAAACTTTATGCCGAAGTTGATTAATTTCTATACAATTAAATAATAATAGTAAACAACCAGACTATTTCTTTTCTTAAAACAATTTTTTAGCATTTATTAAACTAAATATTTAAAATAATAGCAATACCAAGTAAATAAAATGAAATGGTAGTTTAGTAAAAGTTATGGAAACTTTGCCAAGTCTATTGTAATAATAACGACAACTATTTGTTTAAACAATATTAAATCATAGATTGTCAGAAATTGTAAACCCTTATAATTCTCACTGTTACACATGATAATGGTGAATATGGTTCATCCTGTGTATTTATTTCACTTCTGTTTGTTTGAAAGTCAGTAACGTTCACAAATAGCAAAAATACCAGGCACCAGGTGTTTTTATGTTCTGTTCTGTTCTTTTTATGAGTGATTTAAAGTTTAGTTGTGATTTGCAGCATAGGTGCGTCATACTTGTCAAAGACCAAATAGGTTTAAACGAAGGGACTGTTAGTGTTGAGAATTCTTCAGTTTCTGAAAGGGGGAGACGTGAGAACATTTGTCAGTGAGTGTACATTTTTTATTTAAAGGTTGAAATGTTCACTTTGAAAGAGAGTCTGTTCTCTTTGTTGCATCTTTATAAAGAAGCATCAAATTAATAGAACTAGAAAATATATACATATTATAACTTATCATTTAGTGAACCCATCTATGGTATAGGGAAACAAAGAAAAGAAACTCTATTATTCCCCAATGAAGATATGCAGCGTGAACTCGTGTTAAGTACATTTCTCGCATGAATGTGTTCAGTTAGATGTGGCTATGGATGAGTCTTCATCAGTGCGTACTGTGGTGTCACATTTGTTTTAGAGATGTGTGAAGACAAGACTTGTCCTTTGGTTTAAAGGATAAAGTATGCAAAGTTCCTATCCCTGCTATCTAGAACTGGTGCTGTCATTATCACTATAAATGAATAACTCAGCTTTGTGGTTTGTCACTATCACTACCTAATTAATCTAAAAAAGGAAACAAAATAGAAAAAAGAAGATAACTTAGATTTTTAACTTGTTGCTGTAGTAAGAGTCTCATCTGATTTGGTGAATTGTTTTTTCTGCCTTTTACCAAACATTGCAAATAATTCATTTCTGAATTGTTTGGTCAGAAAATAAAAAAAGAAATTGGCTGAATGATTTGTATATATGAGCATCCTAGCAATTGTTTCAGATATTTGGTAAAGAAAGTATGAGCTCCCACGATTCCAGGTTCTTTGATTTAGCAACAAAACACACATTGGTACCATTGAAATAAAAAAAAACACATTTAGAGAGATGATCAGCTTCAGATTTCTGCGGACCTGTTCATTACGCTTGCTGGAGGCTGATGTCGAGTCCTTTAGAAAACTCTGATCTTTTCCAATGGTTAACTTATACAAGATGGCAACATTACTCAAAAGGAGAACCCCAAAAGGAATATAGGCAAACAATGAGTACCTTAATGTCAACCAGTGATTAAAGTAGAAGAAATAATAATCAGAAAACCTATACATTGAGCAATAGTACCACAGCACCAGTGTATTGTTTCTGTTCCTGTAGTACACTCTCCCCCAACCATACAGGTAATGAGAGTTTATGGCTGTGAAACAGAAAGACAAAACCATAATTAGTAGAGATTCACACAACTTAGATGATTTCTGTGTCCAGGAGTCCAGTGGTCTGAAGATGGAATAAAGTCTCTTCAGTGTGATAATTACAAGAATCCATGCTGATATAGCTGAAGTACATTCAGCCAGCCACAAACGGCCTTTACACAAAATTGGGCTGTAATTTGTTATTTGTATTTTGTATTCATAATTTAGCCAATATGTTAATGGATGGAGGAATATGTACAGTAAATCAACAATGAAAGTATGATCAACTGAGTTCCTAGGTTGTTTTTTCTCATGTTTTTCCTGCTGTAAACCAGTATTGACAAAGTGTTTCCAATTATCCCTGTAGTCATGATGACAGGACAACAATATCTCCAAATCTTAGGTATCACTTCCCAATAATTGTCTTTCATATTTGTTGTAGATTCAACAGTTCTATTTGCCATGATAAGTTTGGTATTTTGTGATTTATTTTAATTAAGGTTTAATATTATGTTCTCTATTTTAAATGCTGCTTGTGTTAATAAATTAAATAAATATTAGATGTCTCTAATCTTTAAAATTGTACTTGGAAGTAACCTACTTGCTGTTCTCTTTTTGTTGATAGAATGTGGCTGGCTTCTCTTTGTTTTCAGTGTCGGAATGTCTTTGTTTTATTTGGATTTCAGGCTTTGTTTCTGTTGAAGAAATTAAGTTGTTGCATCATCTGAAAGTTGAAAAAATAGGTAAATATTTGTATCAGTTTTTGATTTGAAAATGAATGTCATCAGGTCATATCAGTTTCTAGGAAATGTGAATTCATATCCTCTATAGTCAAACTCTAAAAGTGAAGGGCTTTGTTAGCAAGAACATTACAGGTACAAATGTGAAGCTCAGTGGAAATAGACTTCCAGTGATTAAGATGGGCATGATTGACTTATGTTCCCTGGTTAACCAGAAATTGTCTCGCAGACAATACAGCGTTCAAGCTAAAAGTCCAAAGGAATGCTAACTACTACAATATACAGGGCACAAACAAAGGTAAAGGTCTCTGTTTGTTCTTTGCTTCCTTAGGTGTGGCTGACTAAACTTGTCATTGAGAGAAATAGCTAGGGGCATCTTTTGCAATGTCTGCAATTTTGAATGATTGAACAACTTAGACAATTTTCATCATGAAAGAGCAATGATCACATAGCCAGTTAAAACCAATAAATCAAATACAGGTGTTATATTAAAACCCAAATTGGAATAATGAAATAACAGAGAAAACTGCAGTATATTTATTAGTTTAAAAATTGCATGAAACTTGGCTTTGTTTTCTTTGCTAAATTGAAAAAAAGACAGACAAAAATATGCATTTTTATATTTTGTAAAAGTTTTGTAACACTTATACAGAAACTGTCCAGTTTAACTATTGGTATAAGATAATAATTAAGCTAGATAAATCTCATAAACCTGGTTAACAGATATGCGATGGAGAAGAGAGAGAGAGAGAGATGAATGGTATAATTGTCTAACATAAATTTTGAAATGATTGATTGTGTTGATGACATCTTTTTTAAATTTCATATACCTACAACAAATGTTGGCTCTACACGAAAAAGTCTCAATTCTCTAGTGCTGATATCATCCATCTTTTGTCTGCTACAGAGACTGAAGTGTTCCTTTAGCAGCAGTTAAAGAAGTCTGCAAACATATGTGCTCCAATGTGCATTGAACAGGTTCAGTCCTATCCTAATACAGTTTATGAACAATGCGTGTAGCCCATAAAATCTTTTTTCACTGTAATTCGCTTGGTAATTCATGAATATTTCAAGTGAAAAGCACGATGAGAATCAAAAGCATTTATATTTTTTTTGTCATTTTAATTTTTGGCATTTAGGTTCAACTACCATGAACCTGCACAATCCCACTGATCATCCTACCCTTTTACCCAGATTATCACCTACCAGGAATCACTGCTTGAAGCAAAGCTGGGGAGAGGAGAATCGCACATGAGAAGTATTTTCTGAAGAGATCCAGCCATATCTAAAGTAGCAAAAATATATTACCAGTGATGGGACCATGTGGTCCAGCAACATGGACAAGATTTGTTCCTCCTCTTGTGTCTCTGGTAAGCATTGGTTTTTATTATTATTATTTACTTTTTAACTTTATTGATGATGCAGAGATAGATAAAAGAAATGGCCAGACCAGAATTATAAATGGCAGAAATAGAAAGAAAAAGTACGTCTAAGAAAACAGAAATAAATATTAATTCTGACATGTAAAAATAAGAACAAAATTCTAGTTTAATTTTGTTTATGAGTACCTTTATTGTTTGCCTGATTACTTTATATATATAAAATGTACCTGTTTGGAAGAGTATGTGGGACTTTGTCAGCTTATTATTATAACCAAATCTTAAAACTGCAACAGTGGTACATTAGGCTGATGAATTAATGAAGAATCCTGACCAAGATCTCAGCAGAAATGAATAGTTTGTGGAATCTCTTGTTTCCATCAGATGACACAGATTATAGACAAGAAAGTACTGTACATTGTGGCTTATTTGCCAAGACCACAATACTTTCAACAGACAAACCCATGACAGTTATTAAATAAAAAACCATTCAATATTCATGTTCAGAAAGGTAATTAATTGCCAGTAAATACATTAGAGGATCTTAAATGCAGTGTAGTTTTGTTTTCTCAATTTTGCCTGAACCAATTCCAGAATTTATCTAGTGCTTCACAGATCAAGTAGATGCTAAATTAAGGAAATATCTGCTGTAATATTCTAGAATGATGCAGTTTTCCTACAGGATCCTCTGTGGCCACAATGTCATGAGGAAAGAGCGACAAAGATATATGCCTTTTAATTTGCTCCAGCACATGAGGTAAACCTGAGTTATTTTCATAAAATGGCAGATCAGTTCAGGCATTTCCCTTCAAACTGGATATGAAGCTACATTTCTGTGATCTTTCAATGTTGCCATTAGAAGACTTTAGTTCTGAGGAAGATTCTTCCTTTGCTTTGGTCAGTGGTGGAACAGTAGAAAAACTACTAATTAAAGATCCCATCTTGGTAGATGGGTTAGGGTTAAACATTCGTGACTGACTGCTTAAAAGAATAGATACTAAATTCTTTGAGAAACCACTTGTTCTTATTGCATGGTGTAAATTTTTATAGTTAGTGTTTTCTGTTTGTTTTTGATTTTTATTAACAGCTGAAGAATATCTTTCTCTCTCTGTCATGTATTTCCTGCTTCTCTTCTCTTTTTTTATTTATTCCATTGACCTTAGCTGATAGATTGTTGCAGATAAGCGATTGTATGCTCTGCTTTATTTAGTGTGATTATTGGTTATTATTTCAAAATAAATGTAACTTTGGAATATGGAGAACAAGAGAGATACAGAAGGTTAGCTTAGTGTATGGTTTTGGAGAAGTAGTTTTCTCTTGCCCCTACAGGTTCTTTACACTTCTGATCATAAATATTATAACAGGGTTTATCTGTGACAAATTTGACGGTGCGTGGTAGACATGGGAGAGTTTCGGATGATGTGACTCCCTCCAAACATTCAGCTGGACATACTACAGTTTGTGGTAGATGTGGCTTCATTAATTCCTTTATAACTTCACTAATCCTTGGTGGATTTTACCTTTAAGAATGGACATAAATCAGCTTTATGAATTTGTAATAATATTTTCAGTTCCACAAGTTAATGTCTGCAATGTCTTATATTATTTGAAAGAAGTGGACTTAATTATTGAAAGGACAGTGTGAAGTTCAGTACTTCACATTTGTACTATATACAGATGCAACATAATCTCAAAGTAGATTAATTTATAAAATCCCACAAAAATTTGCTTACACCTATAATTATGGAGAAAGATAATTGACAGGATCTGAGTATTTATTGGGAAGGTTTCCACTCCTGATTAATTTAGGTGGAAAGAAAATCCTGAATTGATGCTTCATTATAGGTAATGAATACTGACAAAGCCAATAGTGGAAAAAGAAGAAAAATCTGAGAGTACAGCTGCAAAGGTATCTAAAACCTTTTATAAGTTAAAATCAATGAACCAGTAAAATCTTAAATTACATAAAGAAGAAACTATATATTTCTACAGAACTATATTCTTTTAATTAATATGGTCAAAGAAACAATGATCCATGTATTTGCGCTGTACATAATTACACTAGTGGTTTTCCATCTTTGTACCTGTTGCTTTTTACTGCATTATGTGTGCACGTACATCCTGGTTTGAAATCGTCAGAAGGTTTTGGTGGATGTGGTTAGCATTAACCTTGTTGACCTTTACTATCATTAAACAGTTAAAGTATCACAAGACTATGTTTCTGTTGGTTTGTCTATGGTAATACGCTTGGATTAACCGGTTGCTAAATATAATGTAACTTATAACAAACAAATTCTTATCGTTTGTAGGACAAAGGGAAGTAGACAGACAAACACCCACCACCAACGATAGAGTATAATTAAAAAGGATTTAAAAAATGTAATAGATATTCTGTAACCCTTGTGTCACTCTCAGTGCAATTGAAATAGATGCATTAAATGAAATAAAGCAGTATTAACAAGAGTTGAAGATGATTACATTTTCCCAAAAATTAGCTTAATTTTTTCCTACTTTCTAACGATTTATTAACAAGGAGTTATAGTTCAATACTGTCGCGAATGGGAACTGCTGAATTTAAGGGCAGTACTGCAGAAGATTATGGTGTTAATAAAAATCAGAATGAATAGGAAGCTTTATAGCCCCTTTTTGGAGACGACATGATTGAACAGCATGAAGGGAGCAGCGTAGAATTTAGCTTGGTAAGAACCTACATGGCTTTAATGGAGCACGAATGACGAATTGCTTTTGTTAACATCAAACAAGTTAGTGAGTATTATAATCTTATGAAATGCCATTAGCATCACTAACAAAACTTATTGCATTGGACACCTTAGGAATTAATCTGTTTGTTGAATATTAAAATGACAATGTTAACATGACTACTAAGCTTAGATCTGGGTTTTATTCCCATTTGAAATACTATGCTACAATAAACAATAAACGATATCATGCCACTATTGTTTTTCAGATTTCATGATGTGTATAGTAGTATTGTTTTCTGATTCATTGAAGATGAAAAAATTAAAAAGCTTACTGAACTATTAAAAATTCTACTCTCAGTGATCACTTCTATGTTACCTGTTATAAGCAAGACTGGTTAGCAGGTGTGCTGGCTTCTTGTCTGTCAGCTCACACGAAACTTCTTGACCACCAGGTGCTTGTTTGCATGTCAAGTTTCTTTTAAAGGTTTTATATCAGAGAGATTGCCCCCTTTTGAAGATGTGTGATTGCTAGGTGTTGTAGACAGACCTGATTGGTGGATGCTATGAACGTATTAGCAGTAATTATCTGTTAATTATGACCTTATCAATATAAACCAACAGAACACATTATTGGCACTAGCATGATCACCTTAGTACAAAATCTGAAGAAAGTTGGATTTCGCAGATTAGTGAAAAAACCTACTGAACCAATCTTGCTTCTAAGTATATAACCTGCAGAGCTAGTGTAAGGTAGAACTTTGTTCAGAGTGGTTCCTGATTTCTTTGCCAACTCCAGATTTACTGTCCACAGTGGTCATTCATTATTGGTTTTCTCGTCATGATACGTTCATATTAACCACTATGGCTGGTCAATCTCACATCTGATTTATTTTGGTACTAATCTGTGAGGGTCTCATTGTAGCATTATTTTCCATTTAAGAAAGAGTTCCTGCTTCAGACAAATCTCATGCAGTGCATCGTGCTAAATGTCAGGACTGCAGTTCTGAATACTTGGAAAAACAACCCAATGTACGTACGAGAAGTTTGCCTGGCAGTAGAAAGACGTAGATCTAAAATTAATGTCACAGGGATTGTGTTGATTTAAAATTCTCAGATCATCTTTTTGGTAACGAGGCACCTGAAACAGCATTTGAACAATCAAACGTCTTTTGTTCCCTTAATTATTTAACCATATATATATATATATTTCTTCTTCACGTCCAGTCCGACCACCATTTCACTGTTTTCACCATACACTTAGTGCGCATTTTTAGTTAGTTATTTAATTTTTTGTATAATCAATTAACTTATTTCTATCTGAAATGGATACAGAGATATCCAGAAAGCTTCCTATTAGTATACATTTTGTTATTGTCAATCTTGTTTTTATACTTTTTTTCTTAAACATTTAGAAATTAATTTTCTCGTATGAAGTTTTATGTAAATTGATTTGTCTGTCTCTCTCTGTGTGTGTGCATATATAATTTAGTCAGTTTTATTTCTTTTATTATTGAAGGTTTTAAAAATATATTTTTGTTTTGTTTTCATCCTGTCCCAAATTTTGTTTGCAAAGTTGACAGTGATGTATTTATTTTTACATTAATTAAAATTAAAATGAAAAATTGAAAGTTTAGAAAAATATTTGAAATATAAACTTTGCCTGTTTGTAATGAATTATGCATATTTTGATGATAGGGTTTGTATGTTTAGAGGAATGTTGGGGAGAAGGGTCTGAAAGTAAAGGGAAATAAAGGCTAGAAGATGGATTGTGCAAGGAAGAAAGGGGACGGAGAAAACAACAATATTAGTGTACATGACAGATTGAGAGGAAAACAGAGAAGAGGTGGAAACTGTTAAGTGATACAGCAGAAGAACAAACCAACTGATAGACAGGAGAGAGAGAGAGAGAGAGAATATGAAAAAGAAAAAATGGGAAAGAGGAGAGAGATATAGTAAAAGCAGGATAAAAGATAATAGTGAAGCCAGAGAGAATAATCATTAAATCAAGGAAGAGGATGAATTTATCAGATGATAACCACACGAAATTGAAAAAAATGTTCCCACATGCATCGATCTATGTGTAAATGTTGTGAATCTCGAAATCTAATGTCTCCTAAGGTACATCTAAACTGAATAAACCTCTTGTTCATGTTCATTTAAATGGAGATGAATTGCGCACTTGGTTTCGTATTTTAATTTGCAGCATAGTTTCTCATCTCTTGTTATACTTTTTGTTTTTGTTTGTAAAGTGATTGTTAATTGGTTCCAATAAATCAGGTATCCTTGAATAAGGAGAAAATTAGCTAATTATTGGCTTCATTAGCTTTAGCGAAAATAACCTATCACTTTGAAGTGCGATCAAACCAGATACCATTAGAGCAAAGCTATTTTTGGCTTGTTCCATTCGAACAATCCTAATACTTACGGAGTCTTTTACTGGGGTGATTCCGCCCTCCTCTTTAATGAAATTATGGCTTGATGGTTTGTTTATTTAAAATAATTTTTATTAACAGATTTCACTAGAACATGGATGCATTAATTTTTGGCTGTGGGGGAAACTAAGAGAAAAGATAACTACTTTTTTTCCTACTACAAATGATGTCAGATTTTTTGAACATCCTCAGACTGCAACATGGTATTTCTGACTTCTCTGAACCCATAATCAGTAGAGTGACTGTTCTATCTTAGCTGCGGAGAGTAGTACTAACAGTAACTAATAAGTTGCGCTAGATAGCTGCTGTTCTTCATGCACATTTACAAGTGTCTTAGTTTTATTAACAATAATCCCCATTTTGTCTTGTCAGATTTTGGTTTTAAGTTTCCAAGACAAGCAAAACTGTGTTGTAGCTGGTGAACTTCAAACAAAAAATAACAAATGAGAAGAAGAATTCAGTTTGTATGGCATGAAAGTAACTAACAGAGTTTTTCTGTTTTTTTAAAGTTACGAAAAGTAAACTTCCAAAACATTTTATAGGTATTGTTCAATAACAAGAAACTTGGTGATGTTGTAAACTTAGCAGCCAGCAGATAATAATTTGATAAAAACAAACTGTTATACTGCAGTTGGTGTTTTCTGGTAAATAAGCCACGAAATATGGCACCAATTAATGGTTAATAAACAATTGCTTTCCTTAATTAATATTGGCTAATGATTTTCATGAAGAGGTGTTCAAGACATCTCCATGTGGTTATCTCTAACGAATTGTAATCAGCAATACATGAGGTATCAATTCCCTCTTTCTTCATCACCATTGCATAGAGATAGGACAAGTTACGTGGCTGGCCTACCACCTCATCTCTGTAAATCAAAGAAATGCTGTCCTGTCCAGCACCAACCGCAGCAGATCTCTGTTAATATTAAATTAAAGAGATTTGTGATAAATTGCAAAAATGGTATAATGTTACTTATTGCCACAGTAAAGATGCAGTTTTGGTACAGCTTTCTTCACATCAGAATGACAGGCATCACCATTCTAAGTGCTGCTGCCGATAAATAGAAATACATTAAACAAGTGTTCTGTTGGTTTATACTCGTATCATCATTAACAGATAATTGCTGCTGATACATTCATAGCACCCACCAATCAGACCCCTCTACATGTCCTCTCTAATTTATTCAAATTCCATAAATGACCTCTGGTACATTAATCACCTAGCAACCACTGATCTCCAAAAATCTATAAAAAGTAACTTGACATACGAACAAACACCAGATAGTCAAGAAACTTTATGTACGCAGATAGACCAGAAGCCAGCACACCTGCAAACCAGTCTTGCTTATCTCAGGTAACATAGAAATGATCATTTAAATAAGTAGAATTTTTCTATAGTACAGAAAGCTTTTTTAATTTTGTCATCCTGAGTATTATCATTAATACACTACATTCCCGCTCTCCTCTAGCCGTCTGTTGGTACCTACCGATTTGGCCTGAGTCAGTTACTTTATGCAACTGACAACTGATACCATATCATTAAAACCATCCGACAAACAAGATGATTTCTAAGTATATCTTTGATTCTGAAATAAAATTGGACTGGTTTATTGTCAAATGAAATCAGTTCAGATAATGAAGTCAGTATCATTCAAATTCTTAAAGGGTCATCTGGAAAAACTCAAATATAGTATTGTAGATAAACCTTTATTTCTTTGGTTGTCACGGTAACTTTGCAATTTCAATGCATGTGAAAGGATTCTGGCACAGTGTTTTCCTGAACTATTCATCAGAGTTCAATCAATTTTCTCACTCGTTTGAATGCTGTATCATAGGAATGTTGCATACTTTCTTTTAATTATTGTAGCTAATTTTTACAATTTAGTCAAACAAAATTCAAAACGAACTTAGTAATGCAGATAACAACCTTCCTATGGCCTTTCATTTGACACGCTCTTTATTGTGGGACTGCATTTCAAATTTGAAGGCATTTGGATGAATGACAAAAAAGGTTTTGGTGCCATAAACTGACAAATAACGTAAAAGAAAACGTGTTTTGGGGGAATTCCCTGGAAAACAGATGCTTGTGAAAACACTAAATCTGTGTTTTTTTCCCTTATGCCATTTTGACAAACAGGCTGATTTCTCTCGTCACTTTACTGCTATGTCCTCATTTATTGACCATTTACTGTTCTTACTGGTATTAATGTTCCCTTTGGTGATTTCTGTGCAATTCCAGATTTTTTATTAGCCTCTGGTAGCTTCTCGCAAATGCTTAATTTTTGTCTTAATCTAACTGTATCAGGTTTTTCTGAAATCTTGTGGATCATGTGTCTCAACGAACAGTCTTCCTGTCTGTCTGAGCATCTCTGTATCACCTGCTCTTGTTTTGCTTTCTTTTGTGTATTTTCCTACCCCTCTCTCTCTCTTTTGCTTTGTTTATCTTGTAAATTAATAAGCTTTAACTGTAAGTCTTCAGGTGCATCATCAACTTCTGCTTCAAATAGGGAACTCAAGAATCTGAAGCTCTTTGCTGGTTTATGGAAGTCTGATGATAATTTTTCGACAAGGTCTGTCAAATGTCATTTCAAGTGGTGATGTTGTTTTTAAGGTTACCAGCTTTTAGCTGTTTATGAAAGAGCTTTTGCTTAGCTTCAAAAGATTTTATCACCTGGAATAAGTCACAGCATATTCATCTCATTCAAG
The DNA here is from genome assembly GCA_018389105.1 of Nautilus pompilius. Classification (NCBI taxonomy): domain Eukaryota; kingdom Metazoa; phylum Mollusca; class Cephalopoda; order Nautilida; family Nautilidae; genus Nautilus; species Nautilus pompilius. The sequence continues at coordinate 49,060 of JACATO010001731.1, read as the reverse complement.
TAAGTTGTTGTGTCCATCAGGAAAGCGAGATTCCAGACCCATACAGGATCAGACATCTCTGGCACAGGTTTTGGATTTTCTACTGTTAACATTTCCATTTTATGTCACATCTTTGTCTGTTAAGGTTAGTAGTTTCTGTTGTACACTTTTAATCAGGGGACCAGGTATAAAGGCCCAATGGACTGCTCTTTGGGGGCCAAAGTATAATAATTACTGTTATCCTTGCAAATCGTCTGATAATACAATGGCTAGTGCTTTGGTATGCAATCTAGAGAAAAGAGAGCTAGTGTTGGTAAACTGAAGAGAGAATCTGTTAGATAAGCAGTGGTACTTGTTTAAAATCAGTTCATTCAGTTAACCGACCATCGCCTGCTCCCACTAGGTCTGCTGATATATGTACTGTTCCTGAATTTGGTTTCTTGTTTTTTATTATTACTTCTAAATGTAAATTTTTATGGATTTCCAAATCCTTCAGCTGGTTGTGTACTATGTATATTTATATCTACAGTGATTATTTAAGCATATCAGCCTTTTTTCCATGGGTAGAAACTTTAAATGTGCAATTAGTGTTAATTGATTAATTTTAACTTGACAGTCGATAACAATGTTTAATAACCATACAGAGAAATTATTAGCTGAGACTGGGTATGTTTGTGTATAGTATAGTATTATAGAACACCAAAAGATCCAAGAGCTTGCACCTGCCTGTATTATATTCAACTACTTTAATAGAAGTACATCTTTTTGAGAAGAATGTATTTTGAGATTATCAATCTGCTAACCATGAATGTAATGTATACCCCATAGACAAGATGACACTTAAAAGAAACAGTTATTGTGTTAGTGGTAGTTAATGGGAAAGCTGGTGTTGCTTATTGTCATTGGGAAAATTGGAAATACTAATGATATACTTTAGCGTAGATGATGATTATTATTAAAGCTATTAGTGGTATATGCTGTAAACTTATTATCCAAGAAGAACCTCTGAACAGTAAAATCTTCAATTGTGGAGCTATGAAACACTTGATGCCTCTGCATCTCCTTTCAATTGTTGTGCTCCAGGATTGACATAATTTCACTTGTGCTTTTGTTAGTTACTGTCTGTGTGATTACTTCTAAATAAATATACTGATTATTGTTTTAAACTTGTTTTCCATTTTTAAGTTAATACAGCACAATTGAAAATGTGCTTTTAAGTACATAAGGCATATTTTTATAGTCACTTGAAATACTGTTAATATTTACAACTAAAAGTTACTAAATACTTGCAAAAATAGAAGATAAGAATTATTTTGTACGTTTTAAAGAAGTAAAATTAAATGCTTGATAAAAACATAAATTATCACTGCTTTTACTCTTATTTATTAATTTATTTTAAAAGAAATAATTATCTAAATAGTAAAGAGAAATGAAAACTAGAGGTAAAATTCTCTGTTTACTATAAATTGGTCTTTACTACTGACATGATCTCATTACATTGCGATCACTTGCATTATAGCATGAGTTCTGCATTTTGAAGAGAATTCTTTAGTAAGGTCATGTTCACATCTGGAATTAAAACAGAAAGGAGAATATGAGTTCATTCCCTTACTTCCTGCAAACCTAGCATATCTCAAAGTGAGAATCTACATTTGTTTCCAAAGAGTTCTGTTAGCATTGTGACTGTGGCGATTATTTAAAGCTATAGCCCTTCACTGTTTGTTCAGAGTTTTAGTTTGGTAACACATGAAGCTGCTAAGTACCAAGATTATTGACTGTTATATGATGGTGCATTTGTTTATTTGTACCAGGTCTACTGCCAAATACCATTCCCTTCCCTGTTAGGGCCATATGTCGAGGGATCTCCTTTGATTTTCAGTTATTATGTGATTATTATATCGCGGTGATGCACAGCCATGACACAAATCAATAACAAGGTGTAAGCTCACCTTCCAAGTAGCAGTAATAATAAATAATAATAATAATAATAATAATAATAATAATAATAATAATAATAATAATAATATTAGCAGCCATCAAATGGCCCAGGGATCCCGCTAAACAAATCGCCAATGGCGATTAACGATCCAATCTGGGGATCAGTAATATTTTAGTGAGTTAAATAAACCACTGACTTCATATCAGTGGAGGTCAGGCACCACTCCCATCACCTCTGCTCTTCAAGAAAAAAGGTCCGTTAGGTTCTCTCCCCTGGCCCCCGTCAACTTCCGGTCTGAAGAAGCGTTTGTTGTGCTTGGGAATTAATGTGGGTGCCGAATGCTACCAAGTGCGGGGCTGCACGCACCGTAATCGGGGCCTTATGTGAACAGTGAAGGAAGCTATAGCCCTGGTTGGGGGAGGGGAAACTTCTTTTGTAAAGTTTGCATTGGTGCGGGTCGGGGATAAACATCTTCACAAAAGGGGGAAAAGCACCAGAAATCCCTCCCTCCCCCTCCCCCACCCCAAAAAGGGGGGGGGTCGTAATTAAACATGAAAAACAAAAAAAACAACAACTGTCGACCGCAAGTTTGCCGTGGTTGACTGCAACAGGGAGCCAGAGCCAGAGCTTACTCAGTAGTCATGGCAACCATGAAGAGCGTGTACTCCATTGCGAAAGAGGACCCACCAAAACAACTTATGGTCGCTCTGCCAAACCATACACCGTCACAGGTATGACTTTCTCTGCATCACCCTTTAAATAATCTCAGGTAATAGTTTACAGAATTTGTTCCTGGAAAATGCAAGGTCAGTGGAGGAAGAAATCAAAAATAAAATTTCTATTAAGTGATTTTAATTTCTAATTCTTATTCATAAAATTAAATTAGTTTATTTTCTGACCAGTCATTCTAGGATACAAATTACTTTATTATACCTAACATACACATGTAGTTATAACTGAGAATTTGATCAGTTTAAATATAATTAATTTTGTATAAAAAAGTATTACACTACAAAATGTACAGCATGTGAATTCAATAAATTTAGCTTTAATTAGCCTGCATGCCATGACAATGAGAACATGACTCTGGCTTGCTGTGATAAGTTTATTTTGTGTTGTTCCTTCCTCCTTTCAGGAATGCAAAGCTCTTGTAGTTCTGAAGGAGGACCAAAGGGTTAATGTACACAAGCCATGATTCAATAGATGAGTTCATAGACTGCTTAGCACAGATAGTGGAACAAAACGTTTTGAGGAAGGCAAGATCATCTAAACTGTATGGATTGGTATCTGATGAGAGTACAGATGTCAGTATCTCTCAGAACTTAATCATATACATGGAAAAGGTAAGAACCATTTCCTTTCTTTGTCAGCCCTTCAGAAAGGGGCTAAGGCAGAACATATCTATAATGAGGTCATTGCTATTCTTGAGCAAAAGGGGCTTCCAAAGTCTGATTTAATTTGTCTTGGCACGGACGGTGCCAGTGTAATGACTGGGATATGTTCAGGAGTTGTAGCACATTTCAAGAAGGATAATCCCATTGTCCTATCACACCATTGTGCTGCTCACAAGTTGGTCCTGGCAAGTGGTCAGGCTGCAGCATCTATCCCCTATCTTGTCAAGTACCAGGACAATGTCAATAATTTAGCTAAGTATTTTGAAAAGTTTGCCATCCATCAGAGGGGGTTGGCAGAAGCCCAGAAAATCTTGAATGAAAAAGAGCTCAAAATGAAAGAGAGTTTCAGCACAAGATGGCTTACATTTCACGACTCTGTTGCAGCAGTCGGATGAAAAAAAATCTAAGGATAATAATGCCAGGTCAGGTGGCCTTCTCAAATTTATTGCCAAGTTTGACTTCATAGCAATTTCCCATCTTCGTTTTGATGCCTTGACCCATCTAAATAGGCTTTGCATGAGCCTGCAGTCCTCTCATCTCCTGTATGCTGATGTCACCACCCTGATAAAGTCCACCTGTGCTGCACTAGAAGGTCTCAAATAAAAAGATGGTGTACACCTGACTGCTTTCTTGTCATCACTGCCAAACAATTATGAGAGTCTCAGTAAAATAGTTTTCAAATCTACCAAAGTTTCTATCAGCAAGAAGCAACTAGGAACATTCAAGAGAGTCAGGTCCTGCTTTCTTGAAAAGGTAGTTGAAAATCTGAAATCAAGATTTTCTGTGGATGATGATCTTGTTCTTTCAGAATTGGATGTACTTAATCCAGAGAAACTTGTAGATGTGACCAAGGCTGATCTGGAGACTTTTGGGTTGGATAGTCTTCAGGTTCTCATTGATCACTTTGGCAGTCAGTGTAAGGGTGGCACAGGTGAGGTACATGACCCTATGATTGTCAGTGATGATGCACATTCTGAGTGGGAAGCCTATAAGCAGATTCTGTACCAGCATAGAAAACTTACCTGTAGTGAATTCTGGTGCATGTTCTTTAGGAGGCATAGTGAGGCTTTCACAAATATCAGAACACTGGCAAGTGTATATTTACTTCTGCCTTCCACCACTGTTGATGCTGAGAGAGGGTTCAGCTTGCAAAGTTTAATCAAAACAAACCTCCGAAATAGAACCACTGTGGCGAACCTGGACAGACTCATGATGATTAAGGCAGAAGGACCTCCTTTTCAGTCTTTTGATTTTGACGAAGCCTTCAGTCTATGGACTGGAAAGGACAGAAGGGCTTTTCTTCTTTCTTTCCTCAAAAAAAGTTTCTGCATCTCAGGCACAGATCCAAGAGAAAGAATAGGTTTTTTTACGGATGGCATAATTAGTGAAAGTGTGGGGCTACTAGTCTAGTCCTAGCCTTAATAGAGGCTGATCAAAGTTTCTGAAATCAATGTTCATTGTTGAGCACCATGACTGAGCTTGTCCAAGATGTACATAACCATTGTATAATTAACTGACTATAAAAGGTAGAAGGCCAGAAATTCTGTTTTACTTTGAAATTGAAGTTTTAGTTCAGAAGAGTAAACAATAAAGTCACTTTCAATTTACATTATGATCTTTTGTCTTTATTTTTCCATTTTAAATGCCTGGCTTGAATAGCAGAATTTGGCTAATCTGAATCCCATTTAGCTAAAGTTGTGGCTAAAAGTTTTTTTGATCCAGCTGCAAACCTGAAATGCTGTTTATGGATTTGATAGAAATCCATGTGGAGCTGGAGGAATTGAACTTCAGGTACTTAAATTGACAGAAGACGGTGACCTCCGAAGCGAGCACATTAAGCTTTCGATATAAACGAACTCTCTTACATGCGATTAACATAATAGGGATCATTAAGAGATTCCCTTTAACGGGAGGTGGAACGATGGTCTGGCTGTGCTCTCGGACTTCGTATCCTCAGTTGGTAGAGCTACTTGTCGTTGCGTACACAGCAGCTGTTCTGGGGCACGGATCGCCTTACTCTGCCAGATGCTGCTTTGCAGAGTTTGTTGTGATGTTCCATATCTGCTGGCACGAAAATGATGTTGTGCATTATTTTAACTTTTATAATTGTGTAAATGTTGCTGCCCTGTCTGAATATAGACGGAAAAGTTCCAGCAAATGACGTGCTTATCTCTGTGCTCAAAGAACAGCTGGAAAAGTGTTAATTTAGCAGGTGAGCTATATCTCTTAAGACACTATGATGCTGGATGTGAGATGACAGCTCCATCTACTGATTCAACAGTAAGAAAGATGAAACTGAATGAAAGGAAAATGAAGAGATGTAACAGGGAGGTGGAGGACTTCATGGGACTGGCAGCCAGTGGATATTTGGTATGTTAACAGTGGGTGAAGGGATTATGACAAGAGTAGAGCAGGTTTTGTATCTCCTGAAGATTAAAGATAGGGCAGAACATCAGACCACCACTCGTCTGTGTAGTTTATATATGTACAGTTTGGGTTGTGTAACCTTCTGTCTTCATTGATGATTGTTGAAATTGGTGGTGAATTTAATTTTTGTTTTGATCAGAACCAGAGATAATGGAATCAAGCCAATCAATGTAGGATAAGGGGAGATAAGTGTGGAAACTTTGTGAGTGGCATTCGTTTGTGCTTTACTGTTATTCCACACCCGACCAGAAAAATCCCCTTAGATGTAGTTTAATGGCGAAAATTATTCTTTCAAGGGATGAAAATGTGCAAAAGAGATCTGAAACCGTCGAGTAAAACCAGGAATGCGATAGGTTTTGCCATTAGGTGTGGGACCCTGTCATCATGGAACAAAGGTTAAGATTTTTCGATGCACTCAGATCAGTAATTAGCACCGTTGTCATTTTAATGAAAGAAACTTTCAGGAAAAGTAAAATAATTAAAAGATTTATTAATATTTTGTGATTTCAGATTTCAAATAAAAAATGATTATAACTTAGTGACTAAATGGAGCCTAATGTTTGTTTCTGGTACTTTTTGGCCGTAGTTTTATTGTTAAAATTATGTTGTATGTCTTGTATATTGTTATGTGTAGTTTAGAATTTGCCACCAGCCAACTGCAGCTGATTGAATGATGGAGAAAGATGAAAAGAAAAACAATGTGGTAGTGCTTAAATGTTTATTAACAATTATACTTTTACATCACTGTTACTATGTCCACAGTGTGCAGTTTGGCATTTGTGAAAATGGATTATAAAGAATTATAAAAAGAGTATAACACGAAGGTACATAAGGCTGAAGTGTAATTACCCTGACAAATTGTGGAGTAGTGTAAACAATCACCCAGCACAAGTTAAATATACATCTGATAGCTAGGTACAGAAGAACAGAAACAACAAAATGGAGGGTAGTACTATTAAGCTGTTTGGAACTTTGTTACTAAGCACATCATCTCGTCCGCTAGCTCTCCTTTACCTCTGAGAGAGTTGGCTGCTGCTATTCAACTACAAGGACATGAAGGTGGTAGGACAAACTGGCTTCATACTGTTCTATCAAAATATTCTGACAGCTGGTGCAACACAAAGGTTCTTCCAGCGACAAACAACTTTAGGTTACAAACAGTTTTAAAATTGGAAATAAGTCACCACACCAGTTGACTACTTTAAGCTTGCTTGTCCACCTAGTTTTATGTTGTTGTTAAACTGTTTGAATACAAATTTATTTTAATTTTAAATTAAATGTCTGCCTGCTTTTATGTAAATATTACAGAAGTTGGTCGCATACTTGAAAGTTTTCAGTTTTATTTGAATGATAGCAGAGAGAATTTTACAGTGATGGGAATTGTTGGAATAATAATAATAGTAATGAGTTTAAATTAATTAATTGCTGAAAATCGATTATCTCGTCTTTATACACATTTTAAAATTGACTGTTAGATTTTAATGTATTTTCTTGAAATTTTTGGTATGTGAAAGATATTTTTGTTGTTTGGCAGGTTAATGAAACTTTATGCCGAAGTTGATTAATTTCTATACAATTAAAATAATAATAGTAAACAACCAGACTATTTCTTTTCTTAAAACAATTTTAGCATTTATTAAACTAAAATATTTAAAATAAATAGCAATACCAAGTAAATAAAATGAAATGGTAGTTTAGTAAAAGTTATGGAAACTTTGCCAAGTCTATTGTAATAATAACGACAACTATTTGTTTAAACAATATTAAATCATAGATTGTCAGAAATGGAAAACCCTTATAATTCTCACTGTTACACATGATAATGGTGAATATGGTTCATCCTGTGTATTTATTTCACTTCTGTTTGTTTGAAAGTCAGTAACGTTCACAAATAGCAAAAATACCAGGCACCAGGTGTTTTTATGTTCTGTTCTGTTCTTTTTATGAGTGACTTAAAGTTTAGTTGTGATTTGGAGCATAGGTGCGTCATACTTGTCAAGGACCAAATAGGTTTAAACGAAGGGACTGTTAGTGTTGAGAATTCTTCAGTTTCTGAAAGGGGGAGACGTGAGAACATTTGTCAGTGAGTGTACATTTTTTATTTAAAGGTTAAAATGTTCATTTTGAAAGAGAGTCTGTTCTCTTTGTTGCATCTTTATAAAGAAGCATCAAATTAATAGAACTAGAAAATATATAGATATTATAACTTATCATTTAGTGAACCCATCTATGGTATAGGGAAACAAAGAAAAGAAACTCTATTATTCCCCAATGAAGATATGCAGCGTGAACTCGTGTTAAGTACATTTCTTGCATGAATGTGTTCAGTTAGATGTGGCTATGGATGAGTCTTCATCAGTGCGTACTGTGCTGTCACATTTGTTTTAGAGATGTGTGAAGACAAGACTTGTCCTTTGGTTTAAAGGATAAAGTATGCGAAGTTCCTATCCCTGCTATCTAGAACTGGTGCTGTCATAATCAATATAAATGAATAACTCAGCTTTGTGGTTTGTAACTATCACTACCTAATTAAGGAAACAAAATAGAAAAAAGAAGATAACTTAGATTTTTAACTTGTTGCTGTAGTAAGAGTCTCATCTGATTTGGTGAATTGTTTTTTCAGCCTTTTACCAAACATTGCAAATAATTCATTTCTGAATTGTTTGGTCAGAAAATAAAAAAAGAAATTGGCTGAATGATTTGTATATACGAGCATCCTAGCAATTGTGTCACTTATATGATATATATAGCCAGATTTCCCACGATTCCAGGTTCTTTGATTTACCAACAAAACACACATTGGTACCATTGAAATAAAAAAAAACACATTTAGAGAGATGATCAGCTTCAGATTTCTGCGGACCTGTTCATTACGCTTGCTGGAGGCTGATGTCGAATCCTTTAGGAAACTCTGATCTTTTCCAATGGTTAACTTATACAAGATGGCAACATTACTCAAAAGGAGAACCCCAAAAGGAATATAGGCAAACAATGAGTACCTTAATGTCAACCAGTGATTAAAGTAGAAGAAATAATAATCAGAAAACCTATACATTGAGCAATAGTGCCACAGCTTAAGTGTATTGTTTCTGTTCCTGTAGTACACTCTCCCCCAACCATACAGGTAATGAGAGTTTATGGCTGTGAAACAGAAAGACAAAACCATAATTAGTAGAGATTCACACAACTTAGATGATTTCTGTGTCCAGGAGTCCAGTGGTCTGAAGATGGAATAAAGTCTCTTCAGTGTGATAATTACAAGAATCCATGTTGATATTGCTGAAGCAGATCCTGACAACCACAAACGAACTTTACACACAATTGGGCTGTAAGCAGATATATCTATTTCGTACGCATTTTTTAGCCAATAGGGTAATGCACTCAATAATATGTACAGTAAATCAACAATTGAAAGTATGATCAACTGAGTTCCTAGGTTGTTTTTTCTCATGTTTTTCTTGCTGTAAACCAGTATTGACAAAGTGTTTCCAATTATCCCAGTAGTCATGATGACAGGACAACAATATCTCCAAATCAAAAGTATCACTTCCCAATAATTGTCTTTCATATTTGTTGTAGATTCAACAGTTCTGTTTGCCATGATAAGTTTGGTATTTTGTGATTTATTTTAATTAAGGTTTAATATTATGTTCTATATTTTAAATGCTGCTTGTGTTAATAAATTAAATAAATATTAGATGTCTCTAATCTTTAAAATTGTACTTGGAAGTAACCTACTTGCTGTTCTTTTTTGTTGATAGAATGTGGCTGGCTTCTCTTTGTTTTCAGTGTCGGAATGTCTTTGCTTTATTTGGATTTCAGGCTTTGTTTCTGTTGAAGAAATTAAGTTGTTGCATCATCTGAAAGTTGAAAAAATAGGTAAATATTTGTATCAGTTTTTGATTTGAAAATGAATGTCATCAGGTCATATCAGTTTCTAGGAAATGTGAATTCATATCCTCTATAGTCAAACTCTAAAAGTGAAGGGCTTTGTTAGCAAGAACATTACAGGTACAAATGTGAAGCTCAGTGGAAATAGACTTCCAGTGATTAAGATGGGCATGATTGACTTATGTTCCCTGGTTAACCAGAAATTGTCTCGCAGACAATACAGCGTTCAAGCTAAAAGTCCAAAGGAATGCTAACTACTACAATATACAGGGCACAAACAAAGGTAAAGGTCTCTGTTTGTTCTTTGCTTCCTTAGGTGTGGCTGACTAAACTTGTCATTGAGAGAAAATAGGGGCATCTTTTGCAATGTCTGCAATTTTGAATGATTGAACAACTTAGATAATTTTCATCATGAAAGAGCAATGATCACATAGCCAGTTAAAACCAATAAATCAAATACAGGTGTTATATTAAAACCCAAATTGGAATAATGAAATAACAGAGAAAACTGCAGTATATTTATTAGTTTAAAAATTGCATGAAACTTGGCTTTGTTTTCTTTGCTAAATTGAAAAAAAGACAGACAAAAATATGCATTTTTATATTTTGTAAAAGTTTTGTAACACTTATACAGGAACTGTCCAGTTTAACTATTGGTATAAGATAATAATTAAGCTAGATAAATCTCATAAACCTGGTTAACAGATATGCGATGGAGAAGAGAGAGAGAGAGAGAGAGATGAATGGTATAATTGTCTAACATAAATTTTGAAATGATTGATTGTGTTGATGACATCTTTTTGTAAATTTCATATACCTACAACAAATGTTGGCTCTACACGAAAAAGTCTCAATTCTCTAGTGCTGATATCATCCATCTTTTGTCTGCTACAGAGACTGAAGTGTTCCTTTAGCAGCAGTTAAAGAAGTCTGCAAACATATGTGCTCCAATGTGCATTGAACAGGTTCAGTCCTATCCTAATACAGTTTATGAACAATGCGTGTAGCCCATAAAATCTTTTTTCACTGTAATTCGCTTGGTAATTCATGAATATTTCAAGTGAAAAGCACGATGAGAATCAAAAGCATTTATATTTTTTTTGTCATTTTAATTTTTGGCATTTAGGTTCAACTACCATGAACCTGCACAATCCCACTGATCATCCTACCCTTTTACCCAGATTATCACCTACCAGGAATCACTGCTTGAAGCAAAGCTGGGGAGAGGAGAATCGCACATGAGAAGTATTTTCTGAAGAGATCCAGCCATATCTAAAGTAGCAAAAATATATTACCAGTGATGGGACCATGTGGTCCAGCAACATGGACAAGATTTGTTCCTCCTCTTGTGTCTCTGGTAAGCATTGGTTTTTATTATTATTATTTACTTTTTAACTTTATTGATGATGCAGAGATAGATAAAAGAAATGGCCAGATCCAGAATTATAAATGGCAGAAATAGAAAGAAAAAGTACGTCTAAGAAAACAGAAATAAATATTAATTCTGACATGTAAAAATAAAGAACAAAATTCTAGTTTAATTTTGTTTATGAGTACCTTTATTGTTTGCCTGATTACTTTATATATAAAATGTACCTGTTTGGAAGAGTATGTGGGACTTTTCCAGCTTATTATTATAACCGAATCTTAAAACTGCAACAGTGGTACATTAGGCTGATGAATTAATGAAGAATCCTGACCAAGATCTCAGCAGAAATGAATAGTTTGTGGAATCTCTTGTTTCCATCAGATGACACAGATTATAGACAAGAAAGTACTGTACATTGTGGCTTATTTGCCAAGACCACAATACTTTCAACAGACAAACCCATGACAGTTATTAAATAAAAAACCATTCAATATTCATGTTCAGAAAGGTAATTAATTGCCAGTAAAATACATTAGAGGATCTTAAATGCAGTGTAGTTTTGTTTTCTCAATTTTGCCTGAACCAATTCCAGAATTTATCTAGTGCTTCACAGATCAAGTAGATGCTAAATTAAGGAAATATCTGCTGTAATATTCTAGAATGATGCAGTTTTCCTACAGGATCCTCTGTGGCAACACTGTCATGAGGAAAGAGCGACAAAGATATATGCCTTTTAATTTGCTCCAGCACATGAGGTAAACCTGAGTTATTTTCATAAAACGGCAGATCAGTTCAGGCATTTCCCTTCAAACTGGATATGAAGCTACATTTCTGTGATCTTTCAATGTTGCCATTAGAAGACTTTAGTTCTGAGGAAGATTCTTCCTTTGCTTTGGTCAGTGGTGGAACAGTAGAAAAACTACTAAATTAAAGATCCCATCTTGGTAGATGGGTTAGGGTTAAACATTCGTGACTGACTGCTTAAAAGAATAGATACTAAATTCTTTGAGAAACCACTTGTTCTTATTGCATGGTGTAAATTTTTATAGTTAGTGTTTTCTGTTTGTTTTTGATTTTTATTAACAGCTGAAGAATATCTTTCTCTCTCTGTCATGTATTTCCTGCTTCTCTTCTCTTTTTTTTATTTATTCCATTGACCTTAGCTGATAGATTGTTGCAGATAAGCGATTGTATGCTCTGCTTTATTTAGTGTGATTATTGGTTATTATTTCAAAATAAATGTAACTTTGGAATATGGAGAACAAGAGAGATACAGAAGGTTAGCTTAGTGTATGGTTTTGGAGAAGTAGTTTTCTCTTGCCCCTACAGGTTCTTTACACTTCTGATCATAAATATTATAACAGGGTTTATCTGTGACAAATTTGACGGTGCGTGGTAGACATGGGAGAGTTTCGGATGATGTGACTCCCTCCAAACATTCAGCTGGACATACTACAGTTTGTGGTAGATGTGGCTTCATTAATTCCTTTATAACTTCACTAATCCTTGGTGGATTTTACCTTTAAGAATGGACATAAATCAGCTTTATGAATTTGTAATAATATTTTCAGTTCCACAAGTTAATGTCTGCAATGTCTTATATTATTTGAAAGAAGTGGACTTAATTATTGAAAGGACAGTGTGAAGTTCAGTACTTCACATTTGTACTATATACAGATGCAACATAATCTCAAAGTAGATTAATTTATAAAATCCCACAAAAATTTGCTTACACCTATAATTATGGAGAAAAGATAATTGACAGGATCTGAGTATTTATTGGGAAGGTTTCCACTCCTGATTAATTTAGGTGGAAAGAAAATCCTGAATTGATGCTTCATTATAGGTAATAAATACTGACAAAGCCAATAGTGAAAAAAGAAGAAAAAATCTGAGAGTACAGCTGCAAAGGTATCTAAAACCTTTTATAAGTTAAAATCAATGAACCAGTAAAATCTTAAATTACATAAAGAAGAAACTATATATTTCTACAGAACTATATTCTTTTAATTAATATGGTCAAAGAAACAAGGATCCATGTATTTGCGCTGTACATAGTTACACTAGTGGTTTTCCATCTTTGTACCTGTTGCTTTTTACTGCATTATGTGTGCACGTACATCCTGGTTTGAAATCGTCAGAAGGTTTTGGTGGATGTGGTTAGCATTAACCTTGTTGACCTTTACTATCATTAAACAGTTAAAGTATCACAAGACTATGTTTCTGTTGGTTTGTCTATGGTAATACGCTTGGATTAACCGGTTGCTAAATATAATGTAATTTATAACAAACAAATTCTTATCGTTTGTAGGACAAAGGGAAGTAGACAGACAAACACCCACACCAACGATAGAGTATAATTAAAAAGGATTTAAAAAATGTAATAGATATTCTGTAACCCTTGTGTCACTCTCAGTGCAATTGAAATAGATGCATTAAATGAAATAAAGCAGTATTAACAAGAGTTGAAGATGATTACATTTTCCCAAAAATTAGCTTAATTTTTTCCTACTTTCTAACGATTTATTAACAAGGAGTTATAGTTCAATACTGTCACGAATGGGAACTGCTGAATTTAAGGGCAGTACTGCAGAAGATTATGGTGTTAATAAAAATCAGAATGAATAGGAAGTTTTATAGCCCCTTTTTGGAGACGACATGATTGAACAGCATGAAGGGAGCAGCGTAGAATTTAGCTTGGTAAGAACCTACATGGCTTTAATGGAGCACGAATGACGAATTGCTTTTGTTAACATCAAACAAGTTGAGTAGTATTATAATCTTATGAAATGCCATTAGCATCACTAACAAAACTTATTGCATTGGACACCTTAGGAATTAATCTGTTTGTTGAATATTAAAATGACAATGTTAACATGACTACTAAGCTTAGATCTGGGTTTTATTCCCATTTGAAATACTATGCTACAATAAACAATAAACGATATCATGCCACTATTGTTTTTCAGATTTCATGATGTGTATAGTAGTATTGTTTTCTGATTCATTGAAGATGAAAAAATTAAAAAGCTTACTGAACTATTAAAAATTCTACTCTCAGTGATCACTTCTATGTTACCTGTTATAAGCAAGACTGGTTAGCAGGTGTGCTGGCTTCTTGTCTGTCAGCTCACACGAAACTTCTTGACCACCAGGTGCTTGTTTGCATGTCAAGTTTCTTTTAAAGGTTTTTATATCAGAGAGATTGCCCTTTTGAAGATGTGTGATTGCTAGGTGTTGTAGACAGACCTGATTGGTGGATGCTATGAACGTATTAGCAGTAATTATCTGTTAATTATGACCTTATCAATATAAACCAACAGAACACATTATTGGCACTAGCATGATCACCTTAGTACAAAATCTGAAGAAAGTTGGATTTCGCAGATTAGTGAAAAAACCTACTGAACCAATCTTGCTTCTAAGTATATAACCTGCAGAGCTAGTGTAAGGTAGAACTTTGTTCAGAGTGGTTCCTGATTTCTTTGCCAACTCCAGATTTACTGTCCACAGTGGTCATTCATTATTGGTTTTCTCGTCATGATACGTTCATATTAACCACTATGGCTGGTCAATCTCACATCTGATTTATTTTGGTACTAATCTGTGAGGGTCTCATTGTAGCATTATTTTCCATTTAAGAAAGAGTTCCTGCTTCAGACAAATCTCATGCAGTGCATCGTGCTAAATGTCAGGACTGCAGTTCTGAATACTTGGAAAAACAACCCAATGTACGTACGAGAAGTTTGCCTGGCAGTAGAAAGACGTAGATCTAAAATTAATGTCACAGGGATTGTGTTGATTTAAAATTCTCAGATCATCTTTTTGGTAAATGAGGCACCTGAAACAGCATTTGAACAATCAAACGTCTTTTGTTCCCTTAATTATTTAACCAATATATATATATATATATTTCTTCTTCACGTCCAGTCCGACCACCATTTCACTGTTTTCACCATACACTTAGTGCACATTTTTAGTTAGTTATTTAATTTTTTGTATAATCAATTAACTTATTTCTATCTGAAATGGATACAGAGATATCCAGAAAGCTTCCTATTAGTATACATTTTGTTATTGTCAATCTTGTTTTTATACTTTTTTTCTTAAACATTTAGAAATTAATTTTCTCGTATGAAGTTTTATGTAAATTGATTGTCTGTCTGTCTGTCTCTCTCTCTCTCTCTCTCTGTGCATATATAATTTAGTCAGTTTTATTCTTTTATTATTGAAGGTTTTAAAAATATATTTTTGTTTTGTTTTCATCCTGTCCCAAATTTTGTTTGCAAAGTTGACAGTGATGTATTTATTTTTACATTAATTAAAATTAAAATGAAAAATTGAAAGTTTAGAAAAATATTTGAAATATAAACTTTGCCTGTTTGTAATGAATTATGCATATTTTGATGATAGGGTTTGTATGTTTAGAGGGATGTTGGGGAGAAGGGTCTGAAAGTAAAGGGAAATAAAGGCTAGAAGATGGATTGTGCAAGGAAGAAGGTGAAGGAGAAAACCACAATATTAGTGTACATGACAGATTAGAGGAAACCAGAGAAGAGGTGAAACTGTAGTGATACACAAAAGACAAACCATGATAGACGGAGAAAGAGAGAGAGAGAGATGAGAAGAGAGAGAGAGAGAAGAGAGAGAGAGAGAATAGAGAGAGATGAGAAAGAGAGAGAGAGAGATAGAGAGAGAGAGAGAGAGAGAGACGAGAGAGAGAAATACGAAAAAGGAAAAAAAATGGGAAAGAGGAGAGAGATATAGTAAAAGCAGGATAAAAGATAATAGTGAAGCCAGACAGAATAATCATTAAATCAAGGAAGAGGATGAATTTATCAGATGATAACCACACAAAATTGAAAAAAAATGTTCCCACATGCATCGATCTATGTGTAAATGTTGTGAATCTCGAAATCTAATGTCTCCTAAGGTACATCTAAACTGAATAAACCTCTTGTTCATGTTTATTTAAATGGAGATGAATTGCGCACTTGATTTCGTATTTTAATTTGCAGCATAGTTTCTCATCTCTTGTAAATTGATCATTAAAAGGCTCCAGTAAATCAGGTATCCTTGAAGAAAAAGAAGATTAACTAATTATTGGCTTCGTTAGCTTTGTCAAAAATAACCTATCACTTTGAAGTGCGATCAAACCAGATACCATTAGAGCAAAGCTATTTTTGGCTTGTTCCATTCGAACAATCCTAATACTTACGGAGTCTTTTACTGGGGTGATTCCTCCCTCCTCTTTAATGAAATTATGGCTTGATGGTTTGTTTATTTAAAATAATTTTTATTAACAGATTTCACTAGAACATGGATGCATTAATTTTTGTCTGTGGGGGAAACTAAGAGAAAAGGTAACTATTTTTTTTCCTACTACAAATGATGTCAGATTTTTTGAACATCCTCAGACTGCAACATGGTATTTCTGACTTCTCTGAACCCATAATCAGTAGAGTGACTGTTCTATCTTAGCTGCGGAGAGTAGTACTAACAGTAACTAATAAGTTGCGCTAGATAGCTGCTGTTCTTCATGCACATTTACAAGTGTCTTAGTTTTATTAACAATAATCCCATTTTGTCTTGTCAGATTTTGGTTTTAAGTTTCCAAGACAAGCAAAACTGTGTTGTAGCTGGTGAACTTCAAACAAAAAATAACAAATGAGAAGAAGAATTCAGTTTGTATGGCATGAAAGTAACTAACAGAGTTTTTCTGTTTTTTTAAAGTTACGAAAAGTAAACTTCCAAAACATTTTATAGGTATTGTTCAATAACATGAAACTTGGTGGTGATGTAAATTTAGCAGCCAGCAGATAATAATTTGATAAAAACAAACTGTTATACTGCAGTTGGTGTTTTCTGGTAAATAAGCCACGAAATATGGCACCAATTAATGGTTAATAAACAATTGCTTTCCTTAATTAATATTGGCTAATGATTTTCATGAAGAGGTGTTCAAGACATCTCCATGTGGTTATCTCTAACGAATTGTAATCAGCAATACATGGGGTATCCATTCCCTCTTTCTTCATCACCATTGCATAGAGATAGGACAAGTTACGTCGCTGGCCTACCACCTCATCTCTGTAAATCAAAGAAATGCTGTCCTGTCAAGCACCAACCGCAGCAGATCTCTGTTAATATTAAATTAAAGAGATTTGTGATAAATTGCAAAAAAGGGTATAATGTTACTTAATTGTCACAGTAAAGATGCAGTTTTGGTACAGCTTTCTTCACATCAGAATGACAGGCATCACCATTCTAAGTGCTTCTGCCGATAAATAGAAATACATTAAACAAGTGTTCTGTTGGTTTATACTCGTATCATCATTAACAGATAATTGCTGCTGATACATTCATGGCACCCACCAATCAGACCCCTCTACATGTCCCCTCTAATTTATTCAAATTCCATAAATGACCTCTGGTACATTAATCACCTAGCAACCACTGATCTCCAAAAATCTATAAAAAGTAACTTGACATACGAACAAACACCAGATAGTCAAGAAACTTTATGTACGCAGATAGACCAGAAGCCAGCACACCTGCAAACCAGTCTTCCTTATCTCAGGTAACATAGAAATGATCATTTAAATAAGTAGAATTTTTCTATAGTACAGAAAGCTTTTTTAATTTTGTCATCCTGAGTATTATCATTAATACACTACATTCCCGCTCTCCTCTAGCCGTCTGTTGGTACCTACCGATTTGGCCTGAGTCAGTTACTTTATGCAACTGACAACTGATACCATATCATTAAAGCCATCCGACAAACAAGATGATTTCTAAGTATATCTTTGATTCTGAAATAAAATTGGACTGGTTTATTGTCAAATGAAATCAGTTCAGATAATGAAGTCAGTATCATTCAAATTCTTAAAGGGTCATCTGGAAAAACTCAAATATAGTATTGTAGATAAACTTTTATTTCTTTGGTTGTCACGGTAACTTTGCAATTTCAATGCATGTGAAAGGATTCTGGCACAGTGTTTTCCTGAACTATTCATCAGAGTTCAATCAATTTTCTCACTCGTTTGAATGCTGTATCATAGGAATTTTGCATACTTTCTTTTAATTATTGTAGCTAATTTTTACAATTTAGTCAAACAAAATTCAAAACGAACTTAGTAATGCAGATAACAACCTTCCTATGGCCTTTCATTTGACACGCTCTTTATTGTGGGACTGCATTTCAAATTTGAAGGCATTTGGATGAATGACAAAAAAGATTTTGGTGCCATAAACAGACTAATAACATAAAAGAAAACGTGTTTTGAGGGAATTCCCTGGAAAACAGATCCTTGTAAAAACACTAAATCTGTGATTTTTTCCCTTATGCCATTTTGACAAATAGGCTGATTTCTCTCGTCACTTTGCTGCTATGTCCTCATTTATTGACCATTTACTGTTCTTACTGGTATTAATGTTCCCTTTGGTGATTTCTGTGCAATTCCAGATTTTTTATTTGCCTCTGGTAGCTTCTCGCAAATGCTTAATTTTTGTCTTAATCTAACTGTATCAGGTTTTTCTGAAATCTTGTGGATCATGTGTCTCAACGAACAGTCTTCCTGTCTGTCTGAGCATCTCTGTATCACCTGCTCTTGTTTTGCTTTCTTTTGTGTATTTTCCTACCCCTCTCTCTCTCTTTTGCTTTGTTTATCTTGTAAATTAATAAGCTTTAACTGTAAGTCTTCAGGTGCATCATCAACTTCTGCTTCAAACAGGGAACTCAAGAATCTGAAGCTCTTTGCTGGTTTATGGAAGTCTGATGATAATTTTTCAACAAGGTCTGTCAAATGTCATTTCAAGTGATGTTGTTTTTAAGGTTACCAGCTTTTAGCTGTTTATGAAATGGCTTTTGCTTAGCTTCAAAAGATTTTATCACCTGGAATAAGTCACAGCATATTCATCTCATTCAAGTAAGTTGTTGTGTCCATCAGGAAAGCGAGATTCCAGACCCATACAGGATCAGACATCTCTGGCACAGGTTTTGGATTTTCTACTGTTAACATTTCCATTTTATGTCACATCTTTGTCTGTTAAGGTTAGTAGTTTCTGTTGTACACTTTTAATCAGGGGACCAGGTATAACGCCACAGCGGACTGCTCTTTGGGGGCCAAAGTATAATAATTACTGTTATCCTTGCAAATTGTCTGATAATACAAATAATACAATGGCTAGTGCTTTTGGATGCAATCTAGAGAAAAGAGAGCTAGTGTTGGTAAACTGAAGAGAGAATCTGTTAGATAAGCAGTGGTACTTGTTTAAAATCAGTTCATTCGGTTAACCGACCATCGCCTGCTCCCACTAGGTCTGCTGATATATGTACTGTTCCTGAATTTGGTTTCTTGTTTTTATTATTACTTCTAAATGTAAATTTTTATGGATTTCCAAATCCTTCAGCTGGTTGTGTACTATGTATATTTATATCTACAGTGATTATTTAAGCATATCAGCCTTTTTTCCATGGGTAGAAACTTTTAAATGTGCAATTAGTGTTAATTGATTAATTTTAACTTGACAGTCAATAACAATGTTTAATAACCATACAGAGAAATTATTAGCTGAGACTGGGTATGTTTGTGTATAGTGTAGTATTATAGAACACCAAAAGATCCAAGAGCTTGCACCTGCCTGTATTATATTCAACTACTTTAATAGAAGTACATCTTTTTGAGAAGAATGTATTTTGAGATTATCAATCTGCTAACCATGAATGTAATGTATACCCCATAGACAAGATGACACTTAAAAGAAACAGTTATTGTGTTAGTGGTAGTTAATGGGAAAGCTGGTGTTGCTTATTGTCATTGGGAAAATTGGAAATACTAATGATATACTTTAGCGTAGATGATTATTATTATTAAAGCTATTAGTGGTATATAGGCAAAGATAAACTGACAGCTGTAAACTTATTATCCAAGAAGATCCTCAGAACAGTAAAATCTTCAATTGTGGAGCTATGAAACACTTGATGCCTCTGCATCTCCTTTCAATTGTTGTGCTCCAGGATGACATAATTTCACTTGTGCTTTTGTTAGTTACTGTCTGTGTGATTACTTCTAAATAAATATACTGATTATTGTTTAAACTTGTTTTCCATTTTTAAGTTAATACAGCACAATAGAAAATGTGCTTTTAAGTACATAAGGCATATTTTTATAGTCACTTGAAATACTGTTAATATTTACTAAAAGTTACTAAATACTTGCAAAAATAGAAGATAAGAATTATTTTGTACGTTTTTTAAAGAAGTAAAATTAAATGCTTGATAAAAATAAATTATCACTGCTTTTACTCATATTTATTAATTTATTTTAAAACAAATAATTATCTAAATAGTAAAGAGAAATGAAAACTAGAGGTAAAATTCTCTGTTTACTATAAATTGGTCTTTACTACTGACATGATCTCATTACTTTGAGATCACTTGCATTATAGCATGAGTTCTGCATTTTGAAGAGAATTCTTTAGTAAGTTCATGTTCACATCTGGAATTAAAACAGAAAGGAGAATATGAATTCATTCCCTTACTTCCTGCAAACCTAGCATATCTCAAAGTGAGAATCTGCATTTGTTTCCAAAGAGTTCTGTTAGCATTATAACTGTGGCGATTATTTAAAGCTATAGCCCTTCACTGTTTGTTCAGAGTTTTAGTTTCGTAGCACATGAAGATGCTAAGTACCAAGATTATTGATTGTTAGTTATATGATGGTGCATTTGTTTTTTTGTACCAGGTCTACTGCCAAATACCATTCCCTTCCCTGTTATGGCCATATGTCGAGGGATCTCCTTTGATTTTCAGTTATTATGTGATTATTATATCACGGTGATGCACAGCCATGACACAAATCAATAATCAGGTGTAAGCTCACCTTCCAAGTAGCAGTAATAATAATAATAATAGCAATCAAATACTGTTTATTGAT
This sequence comes from Nautilus pompilius, assembly GCA_018389105.1. Taxonomy (NCBI): domain Eukaryota; kingdom Metazoa; phylum Mollusca; class Cephalopoda; order Nautilida; family Nautilidae; genus Nautilus; species Nautilus pompilius. Next base: position 28,123 of record JACATO010001731.1, on the reverse strand, counting down.
TTGATAGAAATCCATGTGGAGATGGAGGAATTGAACTTCAGATACTTAAATTGACAGAGGATGGTTAACTCTGAAGCGAGTACATTAGGCTTTCGATATAAACGAACTCTCTTACATGTGATTAACATAATAGGGATCATTAAGAGATTTCCTTTAATGGGAGGTGGCTTGATTGTCTGGCTGCGCTCTCGCTCTCGGACTTCGTATCCTCTTAGTCGGTGGAGCTACTTGTGGTCACGTACAGAGCAGCTGTTCAGGGGCACGGATCGCCTTACTCTGCCAGATGCTGCTTTGCAGAGTTTGTTGTGATGTTCCATATCTGCTGGGACGAAAATGGTGTAGTGCATTATTTTAACTTTTATAATTGTGTAAACGTTGCTGCCCCTTCTGAATATGGACGGAAAAGTTCCAGCAAATGACGTGCTTATCTCTGTGCTCAAAGAACAGCTGGAAAAGTGTTAATTTAGCAGGTGAGTTATATCTCTTAAGACACTATGATGCTGGATGTGAAATGACAGCTCCATCTTCCTGATTCAACGGGAAGAAAAATGAAAATAAATGAAAGGAAAATGAATTGATGTAACAGAGAGGTTGAGGACTTCGTGGGACTGGCAGCCAGTGGATATTTGGTATGTTAACAGTGGGTGAAGGGATTACTGACAAGAGGAGAGCAGGTTTTGTATATCCAGAAGATAAAAGGTAGGGCAGAACATCAGACCACCACTCGTCTGTGTAGTTTATATGTGTGCAGTTTGGGTTGTGTAACCTTCTGTCTTCATCGATGATTATTGAATTGGTGGTGAATTTTAATTTTGTTTTGATCATAATCAGAGATAATGAAATCAAGCCAATCAATGTAGGATAAGGGGAGATAAGTGTGGAAACTTTGTGAGTGGCATTCGTTTGTGCTTTACTGCTATTCCACACCTGACCAGAAAAATCCCCTTAGATGTAGTTTAATGGTGAAAATTATTTTCTTTTGTTTTTGTTCTTTCAAGGGATGAAAATGTGCAAAAGAGATCTGAAACCGTCGAGTAAAACCAGGAATGCGATAGGTTTTGCCATTAGGTGTGGGACCCTGTCATCATGGAACAAAGGTTAAGATTTTTCGATGCACTCAGATCAGTAATTAGCACCGTTGTCATTTTAAAGAAAGAAACTTTCAGGTAAAGGAAAATAATTAAAAGATTTATTAATATTTTGTGATTTCAGATTTCAAATAAAAAATGATTATAACTTAGTGACTAAATGGAGCCTAATGTTTGTTTCTGGTACTTTTTGGCCGTAGTTTTATTGTTAAAATTATGTTGTATGTCTTGTATATTGTTATGTGTAGTTTAGAATTTGCCACCAGCCAACTGCAGCTGATTGAATGATGGAGAAAGATGAAAAGAAAACAATGTGGTAGTGCTTAAATGTTTATTAACAATTATACTTTTACATCACTGTTACTATGTCCACAGTGTGCAGTTTGGCATTTGTGAAAATGGATTATAAAGAATTATAAAAAGAGTATAACGAAGGTACATAAGGCTGAAGTGTAATTACCCTGACAAATTGTGGAGTAGTGTAAACAATCACCCAGCACAAGTTAAATATACATCTGATAGCTAGGTACAGAAGAACAGAAACAACAAAATGGAGGGTAGTACTATTAAGCTGTTTGGAACTTTGTTACTAAGCACATCACCTCGTCCGCTAGCTCTTCTTTACCTCTGAGAAGGCTGGCTGCTGCTATTCAACTACAAGGACATGAAGGTGGCAGCACAAACTGGCTTCATACTGTTCTATCAAAATATTCTGACAGCTGGTGCAACACAAAGGTTCTTCCAGCGACAAACAACTTTAGGTTACAAACAGTTTTAAAATTAGAAAGAAGTCACTACACCAGCTGACTACTTTAAGCTTGCTTGTCCACCTAGTTTTATGTTGTTGTTAAACTGTTTGAATACAAATTTATTTTAATTTTAAATTAAATGTCTGCCTGCTTTTATGTAAATATTACAGAAGTTGGTCGCATACTTGAAAGTTTTCAGGATGTTGAAGTAAGATCTTAGCTCCGTATGTACCCTATGAAATACAGCCATACTCAGTTCAGAGAGAATTTTACAGTGATGGGAATTGTTGGAATAATAATAATAGTAATGAGTTTAAATTAATTAATTGCTGCAAATCGATTATCTCTTCTTTATACACATTTTAAAATTTACTGTTAGATTTTAATGTATTTTTTTCAAATTTTTGGTATGTGAAAGATATTTTTGTTGTTTGGCAGGTTAATGAAACTTTATGCCGAGGTTGATTAATTTCTATACAATTAAATAATAATAGTAAACAACCAGACTATTTCTTTTCTTAGAACAATTTTTTAGCATTTATTAAACTAAATATTTAAAATAATTAGCAATACCAAGTAAATAAAATGAAATGGTAGTTTAGTAAAAGTTATGGAAACTTTGCCAAGTCTATTGTAATAATAACGACAACTATTTGTTTAAACAATATTAAATCATAGATTGTCAGAAATGGAAAACCCTTATAATTCTCACTGTTACACATGATAATGGTGAATATGGTTCATCCTGTGTATTTATTTCACTTCCGTTTGTTTGAAAGTCAGTAACGTTCACAAATAGCAAAAATACCAGGCACCAGGTGTTTTTATGTTCTGTTCTGTTCTTTTTATGAGTGACTTAAAGTTTAGTTGTGATTTGGAGCATAGGTGCGTCATACTTGTCAAGGACCAAATAGGTTTAAACGAAGGGACTGTTAGTGTTGAGAATTCTTCAGTTTCTGAAAGGGGGAGACGTGAGAACATTTGTCAGTGAGTGTACATTTTTTATTTAAAGGTTGAAATGTTCACTTTGAAAGAGAGTCTGTTCTCTTTGTTGCATCTTTATAAAGAAGCATCAAATTAATAGAACTAGAAAATATATACATATTATAACTTATCATTTAGTGAACCCATCTATGGTATAGGGAAACAAAGAAAAGAAACTCTATTATTCCCCAATGAAGATATGCAGCGTGGACTCGTGTTAAGTACATTTCTCGCATGAATGTGTTCAGTTAGATGTGACTATGGATGAGTCTTCATCAGTGCGTACTGTGGTGTCACATTTGTTTTAGAGATGTGTGAAGACAAGACTTGTCCTTTGGTTTAAAGGATAAAGTATGCAAAGTTCCTATCCCTGCTATCTAGAACTGGTGCTGTCATTATCACTATAAATGAATAACTCAGCTTTGTGGTTTGTCACTATCACTACCTAATTAATCTAAAAAAAAAGAAGATAACTTAGATTTTTAACTTGTTGCTGTAGTAAGAGTTTCATCTGATTTGGTGAATTGTTTTTTCTGCCTTTTACCAAACATTGCAAATAATTCATTTCTGAATTGTTTGGTCAGAAAATAAAAAAAGAAATTGGCTGAATGATTTATATATACGAGCATCCTACTAATTGTTTCAGCTATTTGATATATATAGCCAGATTTCCCACGATTCCAGGTTCTTTGATTTACCAACAAAACACACATTGGTACCATTGAAATAAAAAACAACATATTTAGAGAGATGATCAGCTTCAGATTTCTGCGGACCTGTTCATTACGCTTGCTGGAGGCTGATGTCGAATCCTTTAGAAAACTCTGATCTTTTCCAATGGTTAACTTATACAAGATGGCAACATTACTCAAAAGGAGAACCCCAAAAGGAATATAGGCAAACAATGAGTACCTTAATGTCAACCAGTGATTAAAGTAGAAGTAGAAATAATCAGAATACCTATTTATGGAACAACGATATCGCAGAACGAGTGTATTGTTTCTGTTCCTGTAGTACACTCTCCCCCAACCATACAGGTAATGAGAGTTTATGGCTGTGAAACAGAAAGACAAAACCATAATTAGTAGAGATTCACACAACTTAGATGATTTCTGTGTCCACGAGTCCAGAGGTCTGAAGATGGAATAAAGTCTCTTCAGTGTGATAATAACTAGAATCCATGCTGATATAGCTGAAGTACATTCAGCCAGCCACAAACGGCCTTTACACAAAATTGGGCTGTAATGTGTTATTTGTATTTCGTATGCATAATCTAGCCAATATGGGAATGTATTCATGAATATGTACAGTAGATCAACAATGGAAAGTATGAGGAACTGAGATCCTAGGTTGTTTTTTCTCATGTTTTTCCTGCTGTAAACCAGTATTGACAAAGTGTTTCCTATTATCCCTGTACACATGATGACAGGACAAATATATTGCCAAATCAGTGGTATCACTAGTTTATACATTGCCTTCAAAATTTTAATAGATTCATCAGTACTATTTGCCATAATAAGATTGGTATTTTGTGATTTCTTTTAATACAAGGTTTATATTTTCTTCTCTATTCTAAATGCTTATTGTGGTAAAAAATTGAATTTACACTATAAGCATTAAATAAAGTTTTAGATGTCTCTAATCCTTAAAATTGTACTCGGAAGTTGTGTAGGTTTTTCACCTGTGAAATAATGGTCAAGTCAATCTTTTAGACTGAATTTGTGAGCTGGAATTGTTACAAACAAACTTTCTAGAGAACCATATTAACCCTTTTATATTCTGGTCAATTTGTTTCCTTGCTGTTCTGTTTTTGTTGATACAATGTGGCTGGCTTCTCTTGGTTTCAGTGCCGGAATGTCTTTGCTTTATTTGAATTTCAAGCTTTATTTCTGTTGAAGAAATTAAGTTGTTGCATCATCTGAAAGTTGAAAATATAGTTAAATATTTGTATCAGTTTTCTTTTTGAAAATTAATGTCATCAGGTTTTATCAGATTCTAGGAAATGTGAATTCATATCCTCTATAGTCAAACACTAAGATTGAAAGACCTTGTTAGCTAACACATTACAGGTACAAATGTGAAGCTCGTTGGAAATACGCTTGCAGTGATTAAGATGGGCATGATTGACTTATGTGCCTTGGTTAACCAGAAATTGTCTCGCAGACAATACAGTGTTCAAGCTAAAAGTCCAAAGGAACGTTAAGTACTACCATATATGGCACACAAACAAAGTCAAGTTCTCTGTTTGTTCTTTGCTTCCTTAGGTGTGGCTGACTAAACTTGTCATTGAGAGAAATAGCTAGGGGCATCATTTGCAATGTCTGCAATTTTGAATGATTGAACAACTTAGACAATTTTCATCATGAAAGAGCAATGATCACATAGCCAGGTAAAACCAATAAATCAAATACAGGTGTTATATTAAAACCCAAATTGGAATAATGAAATAACAGAGAAAACTGCAGTATATTTATTAGTTTAAAAATTGCATGAAACTTGGCTTTGTTTTCTTTGCTAAATTGAAAAGAAAGACAGACAAAAATATGTTTTTATATTTTGTAAAAGTTTTGTAACACTTATACAGAAACTGTCCAGTTTAACTATTGGTATAAGATAATAATTAAGCTAGATAAATCTCATAAACCTGGTTAACAGATATGCGATGGAGAAGAGAGAGAGAGAGAGAGAGAGAGAGATGATGGTATAATTGTCTATCATAAATTTTGAAATGATTGATTGTGTTGATGACATCTTTTGTAAATTTCATATACCTACAACAAATGTTGGCTCTACACGAAAAAGTCTCAATTCTCTAGTGCTGATATCATCCATCTTTTGTCTGCTACAGAGACTGAAGTGTTCCTTTAGCAGCAGTTAAAGAAGTCTGCAAACATATGTGCTCCAATGTGCATTGAACAGGTTCAGTCCTATCCTAATACAGTTTATGAACAATGCGTGTAGCCCATAAAATCTTTTTTCACTGTAATTCACTTGGTAATTCTAGAATATTTCAAGTGAAAAGCACGATGAGAATCAAAAGCATTTATATTTTTTTGTCATTTTAATTTTTGGCATTTAGGTTCAACTACCATGAACCTGCACAATCCCACTGATCATCCTACCCTTTTACCCAGATTAACACCTACCAGGAATCACTGTTTGAAGCAAAGCTGGGGAGAGGAGAATCGCACATGAGAAGTATTTTCTGAAGAGATCCAGCCATATCTAAAGTAGCAAAAATATATTACCAGTGATGGGACCATGTGGTCCAGCAACATGGACAAGATTTGTTCCTCCTCTTGTGTCTCTGGTAAGCATTGGTTTTTATTATTATTATTTACTTTTTAACTTTATTGATGATGCAGAGATAGATAAAAGAAATGGCCAGACCCAGAATTATAAATGGCAGAAATAGAAAGAAAAAGTACGTCTAAGAAAACAGAAATAAATATTAATTCTGAGATATAAAAATATAAGAACAAAATTCTAGTTTAATTTTGTTTATGAGTACCTTTATTGTTTGCCTGATTACTTTATATATATAAAATGTACCTGTTTGGAAGAGTATGTGGGACTTTTTCAGCTTATTATTATAACCAAATCTTAAAACTGCAACAGTGGTACATTAGGCTGATGAATTAATGAAGAATCCTGACCAAGATCTCAGCAGAAATGAATAGTTTGTGGAATCTCTTGTTTCCATCAGATGACACAGATTATAGAGAAGAAAGTACTGTACATTGTGGCTTATTTGCCAAGACCACAATACTTTCAACAGACAAACCCATGACAGTTATTAAATAAAAAACCATTCAATATTCATGTTCAGAAAGGTAATTAATTGCCAGTAAAATACATTAGAGGATCTTAAATGCAGTGTAGTTTTGTTTTCTCAATTTTGCCTGAACCAATTCCAGAATTTATCTAGTGCTTCACAGATCAAGTAGATGCTAAATTAAGGAAATATCTGCTGTAATATTCTAGAATGATGCAGTTTTCCTACAGGATCCTCTGTGGCCACACTGTCATGAGGAAAGAGCGACAAAGATATATGCCTTTTAATTTGCTCCAGCACAGGAGGTAAACCTGAGTTATTTTCATAAAACGGCAGATCAGTTCAGGCATTTCCCTTCAAACTGGATATGAAGCTACATTTCTGTGATCTATCAATGTTGCCATTAGAAGACTATAGTTGTGAGGAAGATTCTTCCTTTGCTTTGGTCAGTGGTGGAACAGTAGAAAAACTACTAAATTAAAGATCCCATCTTGGTAGATGGTTTTGGGTTAAACATTCGTGACTGACGGCTTAAAAGAATAGATACTAAATTCTTTGAGAAACCACTTATTCTTATTGCATGGTGTAAATTTTTATAGTTAGTGTTTTCTGTTTGTTTTTGATTTTTATTAACAGCTGAAGAATATCTTTCTCTCTCTGTCATGTATTTCCTGCTTCTCTTCTCTTTTTTTTATTTATTCCATTGACCTTAGCTGATAGATTGTTGCAGATAAGCGATTGTATGCTCTGCTTTATTTAGTGTGATTATTGGTTATTATTTCAAAATAAATGTAACTTTGGAATATGGAGAACAAGAGAGATACAGAAGGTTAGCTTAGTGTATGGTTTTGGTGAAGTAGTTTTCTCTTGCCCCTACAGGTTCTTTACACTTCTGATCATAAATATTATAACAGGGCTTATCTGTGACAAAGTTGACTGTGCGTGGTAGACATGGGAGAGTTTTGGGTGATGTGACTCCCTCCAAACATTCAGCTGGACGTACTACAGTTTGTGGTAGATGTGGCTACATTAATTCCTTTATTACTTCACTAATCCTTGGTGGATTTTACCTTTAAGAATGGACATAATCAGTTTTATGAATTTGTAATAATATTTTCAGTTCCACAAGTTAATGTCTGCAATGTCTTATATTATTTGAAAGAAGTGGACTTAATTATTGAAAGGACAGTGTGAAGTTCAGTACTTCACATTTGTACTATATACAGATGCAGCTTATACATACAGTTATTGTGTGTGGGTGTGTCTCTCTCTCTCTCTCAAAATAGATTAATGTATAAAAGCTGCACACAAGTTCACTTTCACCTACAATTGTAGAAATTATAGAGAAAGATAAATGACAGATCTGAATGCTTGTCATTGAGGTTTCTGCTGGTAATTATCTAAGGCTAAGAGAAAATCCTGAAGTGGTGCTTCATTATTGATAATCAATACTGGCAAAATCAATGGTGAAAAAATCTGAAAGTACCAATGGCAAAGGTATCTAAAACCTTTTATAAGTTAAAATCAATGAACCAGTAAAATCTAAATTATATAAAGAGGCAACTATATATTTCTACAGAACTATATTCTTTTAATTAATATGGTCAAAGAAACAATGATCCATGTATTTGCGCTGTACATAATTACACTAGTGGTTTTCCATCTTTGTACCTGTTGCTTTTTACTGCATTATGTGTGCACGTACATCCTGGTTTGAAATCGTCAGAAGGTTTTGGTGGATGTGGTTAGCATTAACCTTGTTGACCTTTACTATCATTAAACAGTTAAAGTATCCAAGACTATGTTTCTGTTTGTTTGTCTATGGTAATACGCTTGGATTAACCCGTTACTAAATATAATGTAACTTATAACATACAAATTCTTATTATTTCAAGACAAATTGAAACACATGAACACGCATGCACACGCGCGCACGCAAACACACACACAAACACACACAAACACACACACAAACACACACAACACACACACACACACACACACACACACACAGAGAGACTGACAGACAGACACGCGTAGACTCATATATCTATCCAAGGGAGATTATAATTTCAAAGCAAATAAAATATTCCTAGTTTCACACTTTTCATTAATGACATATTTGAGACTGCTGTTGTACATTACTATACACAACTAATGTACTGCCTATTCACAACTGATGTAATGAATTATTTTGTGTGTTATTCCGCTAAATATAAATTATAATGTTTGTATGAAAACCTCATGTAGACAGTATTAGCAGTGTTCATCCAAAAATTTAAAAAAAAAACATAAATAAATTAAATAATGTGTAAGACTGAAGGTGAATAGAGTATAATTTAAAAGATTTTATAAAATGAATAGATATGTTGTAGCCCTTGTGTGTCTCAGCACAATAGAAAAAATGCATTAAATGAAATAAAACAGTATTAATAAAAGTTGGATATTATTACATTTTCCACAAATTAACCCTATATTTAAGCTTGGTTACACAATTTCTACTTACTTTTTCATATTTTCTAATGATTTATTAACAAGGAATTATAGTTGAATACTTTTACGCCTTTGCACAATGGGAACTGCTGAGCTGAAGAGCAGTACTGCAGAAGATTATGGTGTTAATAAAAATCAGGAAGTTTTATAGCCCCTTTTTTGAGACAAGATGATTGAACAGCATGAAGGGAGCAGCGTCGAATTTAGCTTTTGTACCAACCATAGTTTGTGGTAAGAACCTACATGGCTTTAATGGAGCATGAATGACGAATTGCTTTTGCTAACATCGAACAAGTTAGTGAGTATTATAATCTTATGAAATGCCATTAGCATTAATAACAAAATTATGCATTGGACATCTTAGGAATTAATCTGTTTGTTGAATATTAAAATAACCATGATAACATGACTACTAAACTTAGATCTTGGATTCTTCTTTGTGTGAAGAATCTGTTAATTTGGAAATTGAATAGTGATGCATTATATATATATATATATATATATATATATATATCTATGTGACTATGTTTCTGTTGCAGTCTTATTGCTCTATCCTATAAATGTTAAATTTACTTTTACAAAAGGCTCTTATCATTTCGCTTTTAATAACCATAAAATCTACAGTAGTATTACTCTAGCATAAAGTGTTCTATAATGAATATGCCATATTCTTGCTGTCTGTAAACATTTTAACACAAAAATGTGCCACTTTTTTATGGAGGAGCTGAGCCTTGATCTAACAGATTGTCTGCAGAAAAACAGTGATTCAAAGGATTAAACTCCAATTTTAAAGAAGTCTAACTTTTTAATGTCTTTTTGAATATATTTATTCCATTTGTTAAAGTTCTTCTGATTTTTTTCCTTTTATGGATATGTAGGTGCACCTGAAAAAATTAGAATATTGTGGAAGAGTTCAATATTTTTTGTCAGTTACTTCAGAAAGTGAAAATTGTATATATTCTAGACTCATTACATACATGCAAACTAAAATGTTTCAGCATTTTTTAATTTTAATTTTGATAATTACGGCCTACAGCTAAAAAAATAGAAAAAAAACGTATCTCAGAATATTAGAATATTCCATTTCGAGTTTGAGTAAATCACTATTTATGCAGTATAAATACCATGAATCTCTCAGTCTGGTTCAGTACACACAACCACAATCTTGGAGAAGACTGCTGACTTGACAGTTGTTCAGAAGACACTCATTGACACCGTCTACAAGGAGGGTAAGCCACAGAAGGTCTTTGCTAGAAGGGCTTTCTGTTTGCAGAGTGCTGTATGAAAACATATTCATGGAAAGTTGACTGGAAAGGAAAAGTGTGGTAGGAAAAGGTGCACAAGCAAGAGGGATGACCGCATCCTTGAGAGGATTGTCAAACAAAGCCAATTCAAGACTTGGGGGAGCTTCACAAGGAGTGGACTGAGGCTGGAGTCAGTGCATCAAGAGCCACCACTCAAAGACGTGTCCAGGAAATGGGCTACAAGTGTTGCATTCCTAGTGTCAAGCCACTCCTGAACCAGAGACAACGTCAGAAGCGTCTTACCTGGGCTAAGGAGAAAAAGAACTTGACCGTTACTCAGTGGTCCAAAGTCCTCTTTTCAGATGAAAGTAAATTTTGCATTTCATTTGGAAATCAAGGTCCCACATTCTGGAGGAAGAATGGAGAGGCACAGAATCCGAGTTGCTTGAAGTCCAGTGTGAAGTTTCCACAGTCAATGATGATTTGGGGTGCCATGTCATCTGCTGGTGTTGGTTCAATGTGTTTTATCAAATTCAAAGTCAATGCAGTCGTCTACCAGGAGATTTTAGAGCACTTCATGCTTCCGTTGCTGACAAACTTTATGGAGATGCTGATATTTCCTTTTCCAGCAGGACATGGCACCTGCCCACACTGCCAAAACTACTAGTAACTTGCCTGACCTGAACCCCATAGAGAATTCGTTGTGCGAAAGGAGCCCTGACCAAGTATTGAGTGCATAAATGAACATACTTTTCAGAAGTTCGACATTTCTATATTATAAATCCTTTTTCTTTTATTGATCTTATGAAATATTCTAATGTTTTGAGATAGTAGATTTTTGATTTTCATGAGCTGTAAGCCATAATCATCAAAATTAAAACAAAAAAAAGGTTGAAATATTTAACTTTATGTGTAATGAATCTAGAATATATGAAAGTTTCACTGTTTGAATTAAATTTATGGATAAAAATGAACTCTTTCACGATATTCTAATTTTTTGAGTTGCACCTGTATACATAGATTTATATCAAGATGCAGTTAATGCAGTATACAGTAAACTCCTTGAGATTTTCCCCAAGTTGCATTGCAATAGCATAAACTTTTATACTGGAATATAACACTAATTTATGGAAAACCTAAGTTTAAGCTGACTTTTCTCCATAATTTAGACCGTTTTATTCCCCTTTAAAATATTATACTACAATAAACAGTAAACAAAACACACACATTGATATCATCACGCTAATGTTTTTCGAATGTCACAGAGTGTATAGTAGTATTGTTTTTGTATTGATGCAGAATGACAAAATTAGCAAACTTACTGAACTATTAAAAATTCTACTCATTTTCTTTAAACGATCACTTCTATGTTACCTGTGACGAGCAAGACTGGTTAGCAGGTGCACTGGCTTCTGGTCTGTCAGCTCACACAAAACTTCTTGACTGCCTGGTGCTTGTCCGCATGGCAAATTTCCTTTTAAAGGTTTTTATAAGATTGCCCTTCTGAAGATGTGAGGTTGCTAGGTGATTGATGTACCACATGTCATTTATGGAATTTGAATAAATTAGGAATGACATGTAGACAGATCTGATTGGTGGGTGCTACGAATGTAATAACAGTAATTATCCGTTAATGATGACCTCACGAATAGAAAGCGACAGAGCGCTCGTTAGATGTATTTTATATATCGGCAGGAGCAGGATCACTTGAGGGAGTCTATATGAACAAAGTTGGATTGTCCAGATTTGCTAAAGAATCTGTTCCTCAATAATTTCTTTTAATGGATCATATAAAAGACTTGGGGTGAATGTCTAAGCAATAGACAAAAGAAAAGGAAGGTCTATAGATAGGATTCTACTGAATCAATCTTGGTTTTAAGTACAAAAGTTGTTTCTGGTTACTTTGCCAACTCCAGATTTACCGTCCACAGACGTCGTCGTTATTGGCTTCCTTTCGATGAGATGTTCATGTTAACCACTTCAGACTGACTAACTCCTGCTCTCAGGTGTTGTGTTCTACAAAAAACCAGAAAATCCTGTGCTTCTATGCAGTTAATTTTGCAGAAGCAAAAACCTTGAATGTTTTCTTTTTCTTTCAGGTGTCAATGTTAGGTTGAGTTTTTCTTTTTGCAGTAAACAATGGAATAGAATGCTAGAATAAAACTGGTAAAACTCTCAATTTCTATAGTAAATTATGGAAGGTTTGGAAAGGAAACAACAAAGAATCAATGAAAAATAATAACTGTTTATGACAGGATGAGATTTTAGCATCGATGTATAGAATGTGAGGGAAGAAGAGAGTGTCTCCATTTTCAAAATTAGAAATTCATAAAAATGGAAGGGTGGGAAATTCTTCAGTAACTGAGACTTATTGTTCCTAAACAAGTTATTTACATCTGATTTATTTTGGTACTAATCTGTGAGGGTCTCATTGTAGCATTATTTTCCATTTAAGAAAGAGTTCCTGCTTCAGACAAATCTCATGCAGTGCATCGTGCTAAATGTCAGGACTGCAGTTCTGAATACTTGGAAAAACAACCCAATGTACGTACGAGAAGTTTGCCTGGCAGTAGAAAGACGTAGATCTAAAATTAATGTCACAGGGATTGTGTTGATTTAAAATTCTCAGATCATCTTTTTGGTAAACGAGGCACCTGAAACAGCATTTGAACAATCAAACGTCTTTTGTTCCCTTAATTATTTAACCAATATATATATATATATTTCTTCTTCACGTCCAGTCCGACCACCATTTCACTGTTTTCACCATACACTTAGTGCACATTTTTAGTTAGTTATTTAATTTTTTGTATAATCAATTAACTTATTTCTATCTGAAATGGATACAGAGATATCCAGAAAGCTTCCTATTAGTATACATTTTGTTATTGTCAATCTTGTTTTTATACTTTTTTTCTTAAACATTTAGAAATTAATTTTCTCGTATGAAGTTTTATGTAAATTGATTTGTCTGTCTGTCTCTCTCTCTCTCTCTCTGTGTGCATATATAATTTAGTCAGTTTTATTTCTTTTATTATTGAAGGTTTTAAAAATATATTTTTGTTTTGTTTTCATCCTGTCCCAAATTTTGTTTGCAAAGTTGACAGTGATGTATTTATTTTTACATTAATTAAAATTAAAATGAAAAATTGAAAGTTTAGAAAAATATTTGAAATATAAACTTTGCCTGTTTGTAATGAATTATGCATATTTTGATGATAGGGTTTGTATGTTTAGAGGGATGTTGGGGAGAAGGGTCTGAAAGTAAAGGGAAATAAAGGCTAGAAGATGGATTGTGCAAGGAAGAAAGGTGAAGGAGAAAACAACAATATTAGTGTACATGACAGATTGAGAGGAAAAAGAGAAGAGGTGGAAACTGTTAAGTGATACAGCAGAAGAACAAACCAACTGAACCGAGAGATAGAGAGAGAGAGAGAGAGAGAGAGAGAGAGAGAGAGAATACGAAAAAGGAAAAAAATGGGAAAGAGGAGAGAGATATAGTAAAAGCAGGATAAAAGATAATAGTGAAGCCAGACAGAATAATCATTAAATCAAGGAAGAGGATGAATTTATCAGATGATAACCACATGAAATTGAAGAAAATGTTCCCACATGCATCGATCTATGTGTAAATGTTGTGAATCTCGAAATCTAATGTCTCCTAAGGTACATCTAAACTGAATAAACCTCTTGTTCATGTTCATTTAAATGGAGATGAATTGCGCACTTGGTTTCATGATTTTAATTTGCAGCATAGTTTCTCATCTCTTGTATACTTTTGTTTTTGTTTGTAAAGTATTAATTGGCTCCAGTAAATCAGGTATCCTTGAATAAAAGAAGATTAACTAATTATTGGCTTCGTTAGCTTTGTCAAAAATAACCTATCACTTTGAAGTGCGATCAAACCAGATACCATTAGAGCAAAGCTATTTTTGGCTTGTTCCATTCGAACAATCCTAATACTTACAGTGTCTTTTACTGGGGTGATTCCTCCATCCTCTTTAATGAAATTATGGCTTGATGGTTTGTTTATTTAAAATAATTTTTATTAACAGATTTCACTAGAACATTGATGCATTAATTTTTGGCTGTGGGGGAAACTAAGAGAAAAGGTAACTACTTTTTTTCCTACTACAAATGATGTCAGATTTTTTGAACATCCTCAGACTGCAACATGGTATTTCTGACTTCTCTGAACCCATAATCAGTAGAGTGACTGTTCTATCTTAGCTGCGGAGAGTAGTACTAACAGTAACTAATAAGTTGCGCTAGATAGCTGCTGTTCTTCATGCACATTTACAAGTGTCTTAGTTTTATTAACAATAATCCCATTTTGTCTTGTCAGATTTTGGTTTTAAGTTTCCAAGACAAGCAAAACTGTGTTGTAGCTGGTGAACTTCAAACAAAAAATAACAAATGAGAAGAAGAATTCAGTTTGTATGGCATGAAAGTAACTAACAGAGTTTTTCTGTTTTTTTTAAAGTTACGAAAAGTAAACTTCCAAAACATTTTATAGGTATTGTTCAATAACAAGAAACTTGGTGATGTTGTAAACTTAGCAGCCAGCAGATAATAATATGAAAAAAACAAACTGTTATACTGCAGTTGGTGTTTTCTGGTAAATAAGCCACGAAATATGGCACCAATTAATGGTTAATAAACAATTGCTTTCCTTAATTAATATTGGCTAATGATTTTCATGAAGAGGTGTTCAAGACATCTCCATGTGGTTATCTCTAACGAATTGTAATCAGCAATACATGGGGTATCAATTCCCTCTTTCTTCACCACCATTGCATAGAGATAGGACAAGTTACGTCGCTGGCCTACCACCTCATCTCTGTAAATCAAAGAAATGCTGTCCTGTCAAGCACCAACCGCAGCAGATCTCTGTTAATATTAAATTAAAGAGATTTGTGATAAATTGCAAAAATGGTATAATGTTACTTATTGTCACAGTAAAGATGCAGTTTTGGTACAGCTTTCTTCACATCAGAATGACAGGCATCACCATTCTAAGTGCTGCTGCCGATAAATAGAAATACATTAAACAAGTGTTCTGTTGGTTTATACTCGTATCATCATTAACAGATAATTGCTGCTGATACATTCATAGCACCCACCAATCAGACACCTCTACATGTCCTCTCTAATTTATTCAAATTCCATAAATGACCTCTAGTACATTAATCACCTAGCAACCACTGATCTCCAAAAATCTATAAAAAGTAACTTGACATACGAACAAACATCAGATAGTCAAGAAACTTTATGTACGCAGATAGACCAGAAGCCAGCACACCTGCAAACCAGTCTTCCTTATCTCAGGTAACATAGAAATGATCATTTAAATAAGTAGAATTTTTCTATAGTACAGAAAGCTTTTTTAATTTTGTCATCCTGAGTATTATCATTAATACACTACATTCCCGCTCTCCTCTAGCCGTCTGTTGGTACCTGCCGATTTGGCCTGAGTCAGTTACTTTATGCAACTGACAACTGATAGCAGATCATTAAAGCCATCCGACAAACAAGATGATTTCTAAGTATATCTTTGATTCTGAAATAAAATTGGACTGGTTTATTGTCAAATGAAATCAGTTCAGATAATGAAGTCAGTATCATTCAAATTCTTAAAGGGTCATCTGGAAAAACTCAAATATAGTATTGTAGATAAACCTTTATTTCTTTGGTTGTCACGGTAACTTTGCAATTTCAATGCATGTGAAAGGATTCTGGCACAGTGTTTTCCTGAACTATTCATCAGAGTTCAATCAATTTTCTCACTCGTTTGAATGCTGTATCATAGGAATTTTGCATACTTTCTTTTAATTATTGTAGCTAATTTTTACAATTTAGTCAAACAAAATTTAAAACGAACTTAGTAATGCAGATAACAACCTTCCTATGGCCTTTCATTTGACACGCTCTTTATTGTGGGACTGCATTTCAAATTTGAAGGCATTTGGATGAATGACAAAAAAGATTTTGGTGCCATAAACAGACTAATAACGTAAAAAGAAAACGTGTTTTGGGGGAATTCCCTGGAAAACAGATCCTTGTGAAAACACTCAATCTGTGATTTTTTCCCTTATGCCATTTAGACAAATAGGCTGATTTCTCTCGTCACTTTACTGCTATGTCCTCATTTATTGACCATTTACTGTTCTTACTGGTATTAATGTTCCCTTTGGTGATTTCTGTGCAATTCCAGATTTTTTATTAGCCTCTGGTAGCTTCTCGCAAATGCTTAATTTTTGTCTTAATCTAACTGTATCAGGTTTTTCTGAAATCTTGTGGATCATGTGTCTCAACGAACAGTCTTCCTGTCTGTCTGAGCATCTCTGTATCACCTGCTCTTGTTTTGCTTTCTTTTGTGTATTTTCCTACCCCCCTCTCTCTCTTTTGCTTTGTTTATCTTGTAAATTAATAAGCTCTAACTGTAAGTCTTCAGGTGCATCATCAACTTCTGCTTCAAATAGGGAACTCAAGAATCTGAAGCTCTTTGCTGGTTTATGGAAGTCTGATGATAATTTTTCAACAAGGTCTGTCAAATGTCATTTCAAGTGATGTTGTTTTTAAGGTTACCAGCTTTTAGCTGTTTATGAAAGAGCTTTTGCTTAGCTTCAAAAGATTTTATCACCTGGAATAAGTCACAGCATATTCATCTCATTCAAGTAAGTTGTTGTGTCCATCAGGAAAGCGAGATTCCAGACCCATACAGGATCAGACATCTCTGGCACAGGTTTGGATTTTCTACTGTAAACATTTCCATTTTATGTCACATCTTTGTCTGTTAAGGTTAGTACTTTCTGTTGTACACTTTTAATCAGGGGACCAGGTATAACGCCGCAGCGGACTGCTCTTTGGGGGCCAAAGTATAATAATTACTGTTATCCTTGCAAATTGTCTGATAATACAATGGCTAGTGCTTTTGGAGGCAATCTAGAGAAAAGAGAGCTAGTGTTGGTAAACTGAAGAGAGAATCTGTTAGATAAGCAGTGGTACTTGTTTAAATTCAGTTCATTCGGTTAACCGACCATCGCCTGCTCCCACTAGGTCTGCTGATATATGTACTGTTCCTGAATTTGGTTTCTTGTTTTTATTATTACTTCTAAATGTAAATTTTTATGGATTTCCAAATCCTTCAGCTGGTTGTGTACTATGTATATTTATATCTACAGTGATTATTTAAGCACATCAGCCTTTTTTCCATGGGTAGAAACTTTAAATGTGCAATTAGTGTTAATTGATTAATTTTAACTTGACAGTCGATAACAATGTTTAATAACCATACAGAGAAATTATTAGCTGAGACTGGGTATGTTTGTGTATAGTGTAGTATTATAGAACACCAAAAAATCCAAGAGCTTGCACCTGCCTGTATTATATTCAACTACTTTAATAGAAGTACATCTTTTTTGAGAAGAATTATTTGAGATTATCAATCTGCTAACCATGAATGTAATGTATACCCCATAGACAAGATGACACTTAAAAGAAACAGTTATTGTGTTAGTGGTAGTTAATGGGAAAGCTGGTGTTGCTTATTGTCATTGGGAAAATTGGAAATACTAATGATATACTTTAGCGTAGATGATGATTATTATTAAAGCTATTAGTGGTATATAGGCAAAGATAAACTGACAGCTGTAAACTTATTATCCAAGAAGATCCTCAGAACAGTAAAATCTTCAATTGTGGAGCTATGAAACACTTGATGCCTCTGCATCTCCTTTCAATTGTTGTGCTCCAGGATTGACATAATTTCACTTGTGCTTTTGTTAGTTACTGTCTGTGTGATTACTTCTAAATAAATATACTGATTATTGTTATACAATGATAATTTGAAAACTTGTTTTCCATTTTTAAGTTAATACAGCACAATAGAAAATGTGCTTTTAAGTACATAAGGCATATTTTTATAGTCACTTGAAATACTGTTAATATTTACAACTAAAAGTTACTAAATACTTGCAAAAATAGAAGATAAGAATTATTTTGTAGGTTTTAAAGAAGTAAAATTAAATGCTTGATAAAAACATAAATTATCACTGCTTTTACTCTTATTTATTAATTTATTTTAAAACAAATTATTATCTAAATAGTAAAGAGAATGAAAACTAGAGGTAAAATTCTCTGTTTACTATAAATTGGTCTTTACTACTGACATGATCTCATTACATTGAGATCACTTGCATTATAGCATGAGTTCTGCATTTTGAAGGAATTCTTTAGTAAGGTCATGTTCACATCTGGAATTAAAACAGAAAGGAGAATATGAGTTCATTCCCTTACTTCCTGCAAACCTAGCATATCTCAAAGTGAGAATCTACATTTGTTTCCAAAGAGTTCTGTTAGCATTATAACTGTGGCGATTATTTAAAGCTATAGCCCTTCACTGTTTGTTCAGAGTTTTAGTTTCGTAGCACATGAAGCTGCTAAGTACCAAGATTATTGACTGTTATATGATGGTGCATTTGTTTATTTGTACCAGGTCTACTGCCAAATACCATTCCCTTCCCTGTTAGGGCCATATGTCGAGGGATCTCCTTTGATTTTCAGTTATTATGTGATTATTATATCGCGGTGATGCACAGCCATGACACAAATCAATAATCAGGTGTAAGCTCACCTTCCAAGTAGCAGTAATAATAATAATAATAATAATAATAATAATAATAATAATAATAATAATATTAGCAGCCATCAAATTGCCCAGGGATCCCGCTAACCAAATCGCCAATGGCGATTAACGATCCAATCTGGGGATCAGTAATATTTTAGTGAGTTAATAAAACCACTGACTTCATATCAGTGGAGGTCAGGCACCACTCCCATCACCTCTGCTCTTCAAGAAAAAAGGTCCGTTAGGTTCTCTCCCCTGGCCCCCGTCAACTTCCGGTCTGAAGAAGCGTTTGTTGTGCTTGGGAATTAATGTGGGTGCCGAATGCTACCAAGTGCGGGGCTGCACGCACCGTAATCGGGGCCTTATGTGAACAGTGAAGGAAGCTATAGCCCTGGTTGGGGGAGGTGGTGGGGGGGAAACTTCTTTTGTAAAGTTTGCATTGGTGCGGGTCGGGGATAAACATCTTCACAAAAGGGGGAAAAGCACCAGAAATCCCTCCCTCCCCCTCCCCTGTCGTAATTAAACATGAAAAAAAAAAAACAACAACTGTCGACCGCAAGTTTGCCGTGGTTGACTGCAACAGGGAGCCAGAGCCAGAGCTTACTCAGTAGTCATGGCAACCATGAAGAGCGTGTACTCCATTGCGAAAGAGGACCCACCAAAACAACTTATGGTCGCTCTGCCAAACCATACACCGTCACAGGTATGACTTTCTCTGCATCACCCTTTAAATAATCTCAGGTAATAGTTTACAGAATTTGTTCCTGGAAAATGCAAGGTCAGTGGAGGAAGAAATCAAAAATAAAATTTCTATTAAGTGATTTTCATTTTTAATTCTTATTCATAAAAATAAATTAGTTTATTTTCTGACCAGTCATTCTAGGATACAATTACAATTATATACTGATTACTTTATTATACCTAACATACACATGTAGTTATAACTGAGAATTTGATCAGTTTAAATATAATTAATTTTGTATAAAAAAGTATTACACTACAAAATGTACAGCATGTGAATTCAATAAATTTAGCTTTAATTAGCCTGCATGCCATGACAATGAGAACATGACTCATCTGATTCAAACTGGCTTGCTGTGATAAGTTTATTTTGTGTTGTTCCTTCCTCCTTTCAGGAATGCAAAGCTCTTGTAGTTCTGAAGGAGGACCAAAGGGTTAATGTACACAAGCCATGATTCAATAGATGAGTTCATAGACTGTTTAGCACAGATAGTGGAACAAAACGTTTTGAGGAAGGCAAGATCATCTAAACTGTATGGATTGATATCTGATGAGAGTACAGATGTCAGTATCTCTCAGAACTTAATCATATACATGGAAAAGGTAAGAACCATTTCCTTTCTTTGTCAGCCCTTCAGAAAGGGGCTAAGGCAGAACATATCTATAATGAGGTCATTGCTATTCTTGAGCAAAAGGGGCTTCCAAAGTCTGATTTAATTTGTCTTGGCACGGACGGTGCCAGTGTAATGACTGGGATATGTTCAGGAGTTGTAGCACATTTCAAGAAGGATAATCCCATTGTCCTATCACACCATTGTGTGCTCACAAGTTGGTCCTGGCAAGTGGTCAGGCTGCAGCATCTATCCCCTATCTTGTCAAGTACCAGGACAATGTCAATAATTTAGCTAAGTATTTTGAAAAGTTTGCCATCCATCAGAGGGGGTTGGGCAGAAGCCCAGAAAATCTTGAATGAAAAAGAGCTCAAAATGAAAGAGAGTTTCAGCACAAGATGGCTTACATTTCACGACTCTGTTGCAGCAGTCGGATGAAAAAAAATCTAAGGATAATAATGCCAGGTCAGGTGGCCTTCTCAAATTTATTGCCAAGTTTGACTTCATAGCAATTTCCCATCTTCGTTTTGATGCCTTGACCCATCTAAATAGGCTTTGCATGAGCCTGCAGTCCTCTCATCTCCTGTATGCTGATGTCACCACCCTGATAAAGTCCACCTGTGCTGCACTAGAAGGTCTCAAATAAAAAGATGGTGTACACCTGACTGCTTTCTTGTCATCACTGCCAAACAATATGAGAGTCTCAGTGAAATAGTTTTCAAATCTACCAAAGTTTCTATCAGCAAGAAGCAACTAGGAACATTCAAGAGAGTCAGGTCCTGCTTTCTTGAAAAGGTAGTTGAAAATCTGAAATCAAGATTTTCTGTGGATGATGATCTTGTTCTTTCAGAATTGGATGTACTTAATCCAGAGAAACTTGTAGATGTGACCGAGGCTGATCTGGAGACTTTTGGGTTGGATAGTCTTCAGGTTCTCATTGATCACTTTGGCAGTCAGTGTAAGGGTGGCACAGGTGAGGTACATGACCCTATGATTGTCAGTGATGATGCACATTCTGAGTGGGAAGCCTATAAGCAGATTCTGTACCAGCATAGAAAACTTACCTGTAGTGAATTCTGGTGCATGTTCTTTAGGAGGCATAGTGAGGCTTTCACAAATATCAGAACACTGGCAAGTGTATATTTACTTCTGCCTTCCACCACTGTTGATGCTGAGAGAGGGTTCAGCTTGCAAAGTTTAATCAAAACAAACCTCCGAAATAGAACCACTGTGGCGAACCTGGACAGACTCATGATGATTAAGGCAGAAGGACCTCCTTTTCAGTCTTTTGATTTTGACGAAGCCTTCAGTCTATGGACTGGAAAGGACAGAAGGGCTTTTCTTCTTTCTTTCCTCAAAAAAAGTTTCTGCATCTCAGGCACAGATCCAAGAGAA
The DNA here is from genome assembly GCA_018389105.1 of Nautilus pompilius. Lineage (NCBI taxonomy): Eukaryota > Metazoa > Mollusca > Cephalopoda > Nautilida > Nautilidae > Nautilus > Nautilus pompilius. The sequence continues at coordinate 6,414 of JACATO010001731.1, read as the reverse complement.
AGAATAGGTTTTTTTACGGATGGCATAATTAGTGAAAGTGTGGGGCTACTAGTCCTAGCCTTAATAGAGGCTGATCAAAGTTTCTGAAATCAATGTTCATTGTTGAGCACCATGACTGAGCTTGTCCAAGATGTACATAACCATTGTATAATTAACTGACTATAAAAGGTAGAAGGCCAGAAATTCTGTTTTACTTTGAAATTGAAGTTTTAGTTCAGAAGAGTAAACAATAAAGTCACTTTCAATTTACATTATGATCTTTTGTCTTTATTTTTCCATTTTAAATGCCTGGCTTGAATAGCAGAATTTGGCTAATCTGAATCCCATTTAGCTAAAGTTGTGGCTAAAAGTTTTTTTGATCCAGCTGCAAACCTGAAATGCTGTTTATGGATTTGATAGAAATCCATGTGGAGCTGGAGGAATTGAACTTCAGGTACTTAAATTGACAGAAGACGGTGACCTCCGAAGCGAGCACATTAAGCTTTCGATATAAACGAACTCTCTTACATGCGATTAACATAATAGGGATCATTAAGAGATTCCCTTTAACGGGAGGTGGAACGATGGTCTGGCTGTGCTCTCGGACTTCGTATCCTCAGTTGGTAGAGCTACTTGTCGTTGCGTACACAGCAGCTGTTCTGGGGCACGGATCGCCTTACTCTGCCAGATGCTGCTTTGCAGAGTTTGTTGTGATGTTCCATATCTGCTGGCACGAAAATGATGTTGTGCATTATTTTAACTTTTATAATTGTGAAATGTTGCTGCCCTGTCTGAATATAGACGGAAAAGTTCCAGCAAATGACGTGCTTATCTCTGTGCTCAAAGAACAGCTGGAAAAAGTGTTAATTTAGCAGGTGAGCTATATCTCTTAAGACACTATGATGCTGGATGTGAGATGACAGCTCCATCTACTGATTCACAGTAAGAAAGATGAAACTGAATGAAAGGAAACTGAAGAGATGTAACAGGGAGGTGGAGGACTTCATGGGACTGGCAGCCAGTGGATATTTGGTATGTTAACAGTGGGTGAAGGGATTATAGACAAGAGTAGAGCAGGTTTTTTATCTCCTGAAGATTAAAGATAGGGCAGAACATCAGACCACCACTCGTCTGTGTAGTTTATATATGTACAGTTTGGGTTGTGTAACCTTCTGTCTTCATGATGATTGTTGAAATTGGTGGTGAATTTAATTTTTGTTTTGATCAGAACCAGAGATAATGGAATCAAGCCAATCAATGTAGGATAAGGGGAGATAAGTGTGGAAACTTTGTGAGTGGCATTCGTTTGTGCTTTACTGTTATTCCACACCCGACCAGAAAAATCCCCTTAGATGTAGTTTAATGGCGAAAATTATTCTTTCAAGGGATGAAAATGGCAAAAAGAGATCTGAAACCGTCGAGTAAAAACCAGGAATGCGATAGGTTTTGCCATTAGGTGTGGGACCCTGTCATCATGGAACAAAGGTTAAGATTTTTTCGATGCACTCAGATCAGTAATTAGCACCGTTGTCATTTTAATGAAAGAGAAACTTTCAGGAAAAGTAAAATAATTAAAAGATTTATTTAATATTTTGTGATTTCAGATTTCAAATAAAAATATGATATAATAGTAGTGACTAAATGGAGCCTAATGTTTGTTTCTGGTACTTTTGGCCGTAGTTTATTGAAAAAATGTTGTATGTCTTGTATATTGTTATGTGTAGTTTAGAATTTGCCACCAGCCAACTGCAGCTGATTGAATGATGGAGAAAGATGAAAAGAAAAAACAATGTGGTAGTGCTTAAATGTTTATTAACAATTATACTTTTACATCACTGTTACTATGTCCACAGTGTGCAGTTTGGCATTTGTGAAAATGGATTATAAGAATTATAAAAAGAGTATAACGAAGGACATAAGGTAAGGCTGAAGTGTAATACCCTGACAAATTGTGGAGTAGTGTAAACAATCACCCAGCACCAAGTTAAATATACATCTGATAGCTAGGTACAGAAGAACAGAAACAACAAAATGGAGGGTAGTACTATTAAGCTGTTTGGAACTTTGTTACTAAGCACATCATCTCGTCCGCTAGCTCTCCTTTACCTCTGAGAGAGTTGGCTGCTGCTATTCAGCTACAAGGACATGAAGGTGGTAGGACAAACTGGCTTCATACTGTCTATCAAAATGTAATGACAGCTGGTGCAACCACAAAGGTTCTTCCAGCGACAAACAACTTTAGGTTACAAACAGTTTTAAAATGGAAATAAGTCACCACACCAGTTGACTACTTTAAGCTTGCTTGTCCACCTAGTTTTATGTTGTTGTTAAACTGGTTTGAATACAAATTTATTTTAATTTTAAATTAAATGTCTGCCTGCTTTTATCTAAATATTACAGAAGTTGGTCGCATACTTGAAAAGTTTTTCAGTTTTTATTTGAATGATAGCAGAGAGAATTTTACAGTGATGGGAATTGTTGGAATAATAATAATAGTAATGAGTTTAAATTAATTAATTGCTGAAAATCGATTATCTCGTCTTATACACATTTTAAATTGACTGTTAGATTTTAATGTATTTTCTTGAAATTTTTGGTATGTGAAAGATATTTTTGTTGTTTGGCAGGTTAATGAAACTTTATGCCGAAGTTGATTAATTTCTATTACAATTAAAAATAATAGTAAACAACCAGACTATTTCTTTTTTAAAAACAATTTTTTAGCATTTATTAAACTAAATATTTAAAATAAATAGCAATACCAAGTAAATAAAATGAAATGGTAGTTTAGTAAAAGTTATGGAAAACTTTGCCAAGTCTATTGTAATAATAACGACAACTATTTGTTTAAACAATATTAAATCATAGATTGTCAGAAATGGAAAACCCTTATAATTCTCACTGTTACACATGATAATGGTGAATATGGTTCATCCTGTGTATTTATTTCACTTCTGTTTGTTTGAAAGTCAGTAACGTTCACAAATAGCAAAAATACCAGGCACCAGGTGTTTTTTTATGTTCTGTTCTGTTCTTTTTATGAGTGACTTAAAGTTTAGTTGTGATTTGGAGCATAGGTGCGTCATACTTGTCAAGGGACCAAATAGGTTTAAACGAAGGGACTGTTAGTGTTGAGAATTCTTCAGTTTCTGAAAGGGGGAGACGTGAGAACATTTGTCAGTGAGTGTACATTTTTATTAAAAGTTTAAATGTTCATTTGAAAGAGAGTCTGTTCTCTTTGTTGCTCTTTTAAAGAAGCATCAAATTAATAGAACTAGAAAATATATAGATATTATAACTTATCATTTAGTGAACCCATCTATGGTATAGGGAAACAAAGAAAAGAAACTCTATTATTCCCCAATGAAGATATGCAGCGTGAACTCGTGTTAAGTACATTTCTTGCATGAATGTGTTCAGTTAGATGTGGCTATGGATGAGTCTTCATCAGTGCGTTACTGTGCTGTCACATTTGTTTTAGAGATGTGTGAAGACAAGACTTGTCCTTTGGTTTAAGGATAAAGTATGCGAAGTTCCTATCCCTGCTATCTAGAACTGGTGCTGTCATAATCAACTATAAATGAATAACTCAGCACTGTGGTTTGTAACTATCACTACCTAATTAAGGAAACAAAATAGAAAAAAGAAGATAACTTAGATTTTTAACTTGTTGCTGTAGTAAGAGTCTCATCTGATTTTGGTGAATTGTTTTTTCAGCCTTTTACCAAACATTGCAAATAATTTCATTTTGAATTGTTTGGTCAGAAAATAAAAAAAGAAATTGGCTGAATGATTTGTATATACAAGCATCCTAGCAATTGTGTCACTTATATGATATATATAGCCAGATTTCCCACGATTCCAGGTTCTTTGATTTACCAACAAAACACACATTGGTACCATTGAAATAAAAAAAAAACACATTTAGAGAGATGATCAGCTTCAGATTTCTGCGGACCTGTTCATTACGCTTGCTGGAGGCTGATGTCGAATCCTTTAGGAAACTCTGATCTTTTCCAATGGTTAACTTATACAAGATGGCAACATTACTCAAAAGGAGAACCCCAAAGGAATATAGGCAAACAATGAGTACCTTAATGTCAACCAGTGATTAAAGTAGAAGAAATAATAATCAGAAAACCTATACATTGAGCAATAGTGCCCACAGCTTAAGTGTATTTTTCTGTTCCTGTAGTACACTCTCCCCCAACCATACAGGTAATGAGAGTTTATGGCTGTGAACCGAAAGACACCAAACCATAATTAGTAGAGATTCACACAACTTAGATGATTTCTGTGTCCAGGAGTCCAGTGGTCTGAAGATGGAATAAAGTCTCTTCAGTGTGATAATTACAAGAATCCATGTTGATATTGCTGAAGCGATCCTGACAACCACAAACGAACTTTACACACAATTGGGCTGTAAGCAGATATATCTATTCGTACGCATTTTTTAGCCAATAGGGTAATGCACTCAATAATATGTACAGTAAATCAACAATTGAAAAGTATGATGACTGAGTTCCTAGGTTGTTTTTTCTCATGTTTTTCTGCTGTAAACCAGTATTGACAAAGTGTTTCCTTTATCCCAATTATCCCCAGTAGTCATGAGTGACAGGACAACAATATCTCCAAATCAAAAGTATCACTTCCCAATAATTGTCTTTCATATTTGTTGTAGATTCAACAGTTCTGTTTGCCATGATAAGTTTGGTATTTTGTGATTTATTTTAATTAAGGTTTAATATTATGTTCTATATTTTAAATGCTGCTTGTGTTAATAAATAAATAAATATAGATGTCTCTAATCTTTAAAATTGTACTTGGAAGTAACCTACTTGCTGTTCTTTTTTGTTGATAGAATGTGGCTGGCTTCTCTTTGTTTTCAGTGTCGGAATGTCTTTGCTTATTTGGATTTCAGGCTTTGTTTTGTTGAAGAAATTAAGTTGTTGCATCATCTGAAAGTTGAAAAATAGGTAAATATTTGTATCAGTTTTTGATTTGAAAATGAATGTCATCAGGTCATATCAGTTTCTAGGAAATGTGAATTCATATCCTCTATAGTCAAACTCTAAAAAGTGAAGGGCTTTGTTAGCAAGAACATTACAGGTACAAATGTGAAGCTCAGTGGAAATAGACTTCCAGTGATTAAGATGGGCATGATTGACTTATGTTCCCTGGTTAACCAGAAATTGTCTCGAGACAATACAGCGTTCAAGCTAAAAGTCCAAAGGAATGCTAACTACTACAATATACAGGGCACAAAACAAAGGTAAAGGTCTCTGTTTGTTCTTTGCTTCCTTAGGTGTGGCTGACTAAACTTGTCATTGAGAGAAATAGCTAGGGGCATCTTTTGCAATGTCTGCAATTTTGAAATGATTGAACAACTTAGATAATTTTCATCATGAAAGAGCAATGATCACATAGCCAGTTAAAACCAATAAATCAAATACAGGTGTTATATTAAAACCCAAATGGGAATAATGAAATAAACAGAGAAACTGCAGTATATTTATTAGTTTTAAAAATTGCATGAAACTTGGCTTTGTTTTCTTTGCTAAATTGAAAAAAAAGACAGACAAAAATATGCATTTTTATATTTTGTAAAAGTTTTAAACACTTATACAGGAACTGTCCAGTTTAACTATTGGTATAAGATAATAATTAAGCTAGATAAATCATAAACTGGTTAACAGATATTGCGATGGAGAAGAGAGAGAGAGAGATGAATGGTATAATTGTCTAACATAAATTTGAAATGATTGATTGTGTTTGATGACATCTTTTGTGTAAATTTCATATACCTACAACAAATGTTGGCTCTACATGAAAAAGTCTCAATTCTCTAGTGCTGATATCATCCATCTTTTGTCTGCTACAGAGACTGAAGTGTTCCTTTAGCAGCAGTTAAAGAAGTCTGCAAACATATGTGCTCCAATGTGCATTGAACAGGTTCAGTCCTATCCTAATACAGTTTATGAACAATGCGTGTAGCCCATAAAATCTTTTTTCACTGTAATTCGCTTGGTAATTCATGAATATTTCAAGTGAAAAGCACGATGAGAATCAAAAGCATTTATATTTTTTTTTGTCATTTTAATTTTTGGCTTTAGTTCAACTACCATGAACCTGCACAATCCCACTGATCATCCTACCCTTTTACCCAGATTATCACCTACCAGGAATCACTGCTTGAAGCAAAGCTGGGGAGAGGAGAATCGCACATGAGAAGTATTTCTGAAGAGATCCAGCCCATATCTAAAGTAGCAAAAAAAAATTATTACCAGTGATGGGACCATGTGGTCCAGCAACATGGACAAGATTTGTCCTCCTCTTGTGTCTCTGGTAAGCATTGGTTTTTATTATTATTATTTACTTTTTAACTTTATTGATGATGCAAGCGGATAGATAAGAAATGGCCAGATCCAGAATTAT